>JAQFYE010005222.1:0-12219 GCA_034694305.1 Protaphorura glebata | reverse complement strand
CCCAGTCCGAGTATCGAAACCCGTACCACCAGATCTAGAGAGAGAGACCTAAGCCCCTCAACTAGACTGACTGAACAAATAAATGAATGAATAAATGGGTATACTTGTAAAAAAAAATGCGTGGACATTTGGAATTCCAATAACCAAGATTTTGTATAGACGGAAAGGCACCACTGATTAAAACGACGACTTCCAAATATACTTTTCGACCAAATCTGCAACACCAAATCCTAAATTGTGAAGTGGAAGGCAATCCTCAACCAAACGCATCCTGGAGTTTCAATGGCTTTGTAATTTGAGATAAATAGCTATTCATTTAACAATAGAAATGTTATTGTTTACGTAGTCTTTCATTTTAGGACATTTCTTCAAATGCTGTCAGAACGGAGACAGCTATCATTCTTGACTTCCCAGAAATAAAAGAAAGTCACGCCGGCATTTATGAGTGTTCGGCTGTGAATCAGTGGGGGACAGCGTGGAAAAAGTTTGTAGTAGAAGTGGAAGAAGGTGGGATTTGACAAGTTCGGTAACTTCATACTGTCCAAATAAAAAAGTAAAGAATTTCTCAAGTTTGAGTCCCGCATAAAGGTGTCCGACTCCTGTAACATCCTGATAGTTCTGTCCATATCAATAATGCTTAAAGTCATTGACGTTACTGATGACACGGTTTGTCCATAGAGCATAGTGTCACCAGTTCTGAAATAACAAACCAAACTTTGTTTATTTGGACAATTCAAGCTTACTTTTGAGAAAACGTTGTCAAGTTATGCATTATGCTGATTAAGATAATCGCAAAATTCATTTCTAGAGCCTGTACCCAACTACGGCCTAATTATTGGGATTCCACTAATAATCATTGTCATCCTGGCTGTTCTAGCAGTGCTGTATATCCGGCGATGGAAAAAACGACAGGTGGGAAACTTATAACAACATCCGGGCCGTCATTAAAGGGATGAACTAAGACAGATTCGTATGATATTATTTGCCTAATATACCATGTTAGATCGGGCTCACAAAAGCTGAAATCCAAGAATTTATGGAAGGTCAAATTACTAACGTCAGGTCATCCGCCCTAGATGATCAATACGCCCATGGCTTTGCTCATATGGCCCCTTATACTGGGGAACACGAGATATCGTCATCAAAGTTCCAAATTGGTAAGGTCGGTTCATCAGATCGCTAAAAAAACCTTATGATTTGACAGCCTTCTCACTAGGTCATATACAAAACAAACCGCTACTCTATAGGTATACATCCAGAGTGCATGGAGAGAGCTGTCTGTCTTTTTAAGGGATTGCATTGGTAGAGTGGGCCTCGGCAAAGGCTCTCATTGGATGCATTGAATATGCATTGCATAGCACTGGCTTGTTTGCCACGGAGAGTCGTTGGGTACTTTTAGGTTAAAAGGCAGACAGCTCTCTCCATGCACTCTGGATGTATACTATAGCGTAGCGTTTTCTTTTGTACGTGTCACTAGGAAGGCTCATACTCTTCAAACGTAGCAAAATTTTGCAAATTTTGAGTTCCACAGGAAATGGTTCGATTTCTTTAGCAATCGTAAAGATTTACCATACCAGTTATGCTTCGTAATGACGTCATTGACCCGCTAACGTTAAAGGAGAGATTCATTTGCTTGGACAGTAAGCGCTTACCTAGTACGGACGCGTTGTCAAGTTATGTTGGAACTGTAAGACTCTATACCTATTCACCTTAAGGTAGGTACGGTGAAAACAGAAATCGTCAATCATTATAGGGCAATGCGTCCTAATACGCCCCGCCTGTCGTAAACTACATGATAACGTAAACCCAAAGCACGCCCGCAAATGTCGATGGGGCGTATTAAAACACTGGGGGCTATTGAGACCCCGGGCCCTATTAAAACACCGTAGCGCATTGAGACACTGGGGCGTGTTAGGACACCTTACCGTAAATGCTGCAAATCATTTTGTTGAACAGATGAAACAACGCTGTTGGGTTCAGGTCAATACGGGGTTGTTTACAAGGGACTGCTTGGCGGCGTCCCAGTCGCCGTGAAGACAACGACAAAAAATGCGGACAACAAATACTTGAAAGCGTTACTCTCTGAGCTGAAAATTATGATTCATTTGGGTCCACACAAAAACGTTGTTCAATTCCTGGGTTCAAATACGGCAGGTCTTGCCAAGGGTGCAGTTTACATCTTTGTCAAATTCTATCCATTGGGTAGTTTGGAGAAATTCTTAAAGTCAAGTCGTCATAATTATATTCACGAGGTTACGAAGGACAGTTCTTATACCAACAGTTTCAATTACTACAAATTAATATCCTGGTCACAACAAATCGCTTCCGGGATGAACTATTTGGGAAGTCGAAAGGTAAGTTTTTATGGCCTAGGAATTTTAGATATTTGTACTTGAATTGTTGTGTCCTTTCTGACCTCTGAAGGTCATACATGGTGACCTGGCTACAAGGAATATTTTACTCACTGAGGACATGCAAGCACAGATCACTGATTTTGGTCTCTCCCGTCAACTATACAATTATTCGGATTATGTCAAGAAAAATCAGGTTATTCAAACCACCATAATTAACTTATTTTGATCAACTTCACATTAAATAATTAATTTTACTTTGATTCCAGGAACCACTTCCATGGCGTTGGTTAGCCATTGAGTCTCTCCGGGACTTGACATTTTCAACCCAATCGGATGTGTGGTCATATGGAGTCACGCTTTGGGAAATATTTTCCTTGGGTCAAGTCCCGTACCCTGGGATGTCTTGGACTTGGACATTTGTCGAAGAACTTGAAAAAGGGCTCAGGATGAGGAAACCAATACATGCTTCAGAGATCTTGTAACTTCAATATTGAATTCGAATACCGTAATATCTGATTAGGAATCCGGACTCCTCCCGACAGGGATCGATTTAAAATAGAAACCGGGGTTTCTAATCGGTCATTTACGGTACTATTCCAAGTAGTTGTTTTAAACAAATGGTTTTGACCTTTCTAGATATGAATTGGTGATATCTGAGTGTTGGCATAATATCCCATCTGAAAGACCTACTTTTAAACGGATTTTGGAAATATTGGAGGAAAGTTTTGTAATAAAGGCCGCAGTTTTGAGCCCAGCCAGGAACACGTACATGAATCAACCGACTCATGTCTGACAGAAGATGTTTCATGTGTAAATTGTATTCAAGTATTCGAACGATAATATTTTGATTCAGACATAATCGCATGTTGCGTTGACTAAAGTCATGAAGATTTTAATTTCTCCGTTTATTTCGTAACAATCTTTTCTTTAAAAAAAAACCGTCTCAATTGACTGAACAACGCCCGGTTAACAAGTAAACACTACAACGTGAGATTTTTTCAAAATTCAAGCAAACAGCAGAAATTTAATTAAACGCGTAATAATTTACCTCGGACCAGGTTTTATTGGAAATGGATGTGGTTCTCTTGCTAAAACCGTGTGTGACATTTGTAACCCTACAGACAAACACTATGGAGTATAAATTCAATTTTCTCATGTGTAATTGAATTCATAGACTGAACTTGAGAATATTTACAAAATTGGTACCATTCTACGGTGAAACACAGAGCCAAATAAAATATTATTGGATAATTTTGTTATTTTAAAATTTAAAAACACGTTTATTTTTACACTGTATTATAATTATTACTATACTACCGGGCAACAGGGGATTATATTTTTCACTAATAATCTTTACGAATTTTATGATCATTTGTATATTCCCCGTGTGAAATTCAAATCTAGCGTCTAAACTCTTACATTATTATTTAAATTACACTGGTAATTAAAGCACCATCAAAAGTACAGGGTGGCACGTAACCTTTGCCACCCCCCTTCAGCCCAATCTGGGCGAGTCGGACAAAAATTGAGATATGCATTTTATAGAAAATCTTATGGAGGATCTAGGGAGCAACTCCATTTGAAAATCCGACGCGCGTAGCGGCGCTGACGAGCGCTTAAGTAAAAAATCGGCATGAAAAAATTGAACTTTCAACGGTATTTTGACAGAAATGCGCGCGAAATAATTTTTTTGTTTTTAAAATCTGTCGATGCAACCTTTTTTGTAATAATTTTATGCAATTTTTAAAATTTTTTTGGATCGGTTTAGAGAAAGTCGATTTTTTGCTGCCAGGGCATTTGGAGAAAATCTGATTTTTTTTTCACCTAAATGCACTGCCACTGAAAAATCGACTTTCTCCGAACCGGTCCAACAAAATTTTAAAAATTGCATAAAATTATTATAAAAAAGGGGAATTTGATTCGGCCTTTGGCTATGTCAATTAAGTACTTGGACTCCTGGTATCCTGAGCCCAAGTTCATCATTATAGAAATGGTGGCATCGACAGATTTTTCGAAAAAATTATTTTAGGCGCGTTTATGTCGAAATACCGTTGAAAAATCTATTTTTTCAAGCCGATTTTTACTTAAGCGGTCGTCAGCGACGCTGCGCGAGCCCGATATTCAAACGGAATAGCTCCCTAGATCCTCCATAAGATTCTCTACAAAATGCATATCTCACATTTTGTCCGACTCGCCCAGACTAGGCTGGAGGGGGGGGGGTGGCAAAGTTTACGGACCACTCTGTAGATCTGACTACCGTAAATGATGGAATATAATGTAGTCAATGGGCTCTATCCATTCAGGCAGGTTCGATGTCTGAGGCTTTCACCACTTTCTCCATTATGCTACGTCGATTGGAGAAAAGCACGGATGGTTACTCTCCACTGTGTGTTCTTAAATGATTCCGTAAACTGGGTGCACTAGGAAAACGTTTGCCACACTTGGAACAAATTTTGAGTTTTATTTTTATGTCCGTGAAATGGACACTAAGGTGTTGATTTAAATCCTTCCGGAAAACAAAGGATTTCTTGCAAAAAGTGCAGCTAAATGGTCTTTCCATCGTATGAAGAGATGCCAAATGGGAGGCAATGCAGTGCTTCGCACGAAAACGTTTTGGACAAAAAGGGCAAACGAACGGTTTATTTGGTGTATGTATTTGTTCGTGCGTTCTCAAAGTGGATGGGCAGTTAAATTGTTTTCCACATTCCTTACAATTGTGTCGCTTATTTAATGCATGAATTTTTAAATGTTCAAATAAATCACTTTGGCATTTAAAGCCTTGTTTACATTGTTCACAATGATACGGATTCGCTTTAGTAGTGTGATCACGCAAATGTTCCTTCATGGCATTTTTCTCCATCAATCCGGTTCCACAATACTCACAAATATATTTTTTAGTCTCGACATCTTTCCCAAAATGAGATTTCGAGTGAATTCTATAATGTTGTTTGTCGTAGAATTGTCTAGCACAAGTTTCGCATTTAAATAACCCATCAGGCACATGAGTTTTCAAATGATGGATTAACGCCGGGGCAAAAACATAGGTCTTATTGCATCGATTACATTTATAATTTCTTTCGTTCCTGTGTGCACTCATGTGTCTATTAAAATGAGTCTGCTGAGCAAACTCTTTAGGACATTCAGTACATTTATACGGCCGCTCCTTTGTGTGAACTCGTATATGCATTTCTAAGTAGGTAGGTTTTTCAAAACTCTTGCTACAGAATTCACAAAACCAAAACTTATCATTTACGGTATGATGAATCCGGAAATGCTCTCTTAGAGTAACTCTGTTAGAAAACGATTTAGGACATAACCGGCATTGAAACCGCCCATCCGGAGTTCGATTATGTAACTGTTCATGAATTTGGAGAAGAGTGATATTAATAAACCCTTTACAACATATTTTGCAAATGTGGGGCTTCGAGGCACTTCGAAATCGTTGTTCATGTTTCTGGAACTGGTGAAGGTATTTGAATGTTTTTCCACAAT
Source organism: Protaphorura glebata (assembly GCA_034694305.1). NCBI lineage: Eukaryota > Metazoa > Arthropoda > Collembola > Poduromorpha > Onychiuridae > Protaphorura > Protaphorura glebata. Next base: position 6,373 of record JAQFYE010005222.1, on the reverse strand, counting down.
GTTTGCAAGTAGTTTCTCCCATGTGTATACGAGTATGAGCTGTCAAGCTCGGTTGGGAACGAAATAACTTTTCGCACTGAGTGCAACGAAAACGAAATGATCCATTGGTTTCTGTATTCTTCGCGAGAGGGCGTTCTATACATCTTTCTGCATTTTCCGAGCCTTGGTCTTCGTTTTTCACAAGATGGCGGATTCCACTATTATCCGCCACGTTTCTGGAGAGAAGGCATTTGACATTTGCAGTCTGATCTTCCAAGCAACTGGGTCGGATTTCTTTATCCTTATTTCTGGATCGAGTGCGTGGATGTTGTGTTAGGTCACCGGCGTTGTTTAAGGGAGGCCGCTGGGTATCATCAGCTTCACTTGTCGGTAGATGTCCATGGGTATCTTCGACTGCAATCAAGGTGAGATGGCGTGTACCATCCTTCTCACTTCTAGAGATACATATTCTCAAATGAAATACTTAAAAAGACGCGGTAAACTTAACTAATTATCTCATTACTTTAATTCGGTCGCCCTATTCCTAGATGTCACACGATCTTCGAATCTTTCGATGAGAACTCGGACTTGGGATGAAAGTTTCCAGTCATTTTTGATGATTGCTAATACGTTGATAGCGAACGATGTCGAAAATGTTCTATAGTCTGTTCTCCTGGTCCTGCTCCTGACCTTCATCTTTGTATTTCGTCCTCTAAAATATCAAAGTTTCTGCACGTGAACAATCCAGACTTTCTTAGGCAATAAAATATCAAGGTTTTGCAAAACCCGGGTTTCTCCGATAGAATCCTAACCATGGGGTTTTAAGATTAGCTGTTTTTTTGGCACGACTTGAGTTTAAGTAGTACCACAAGTGCAATGTGCCATGATTCATAATCATAACTGAGAATGTATTGGTTCCTGGTTCCTTTCCAACTATATACTAGGGGTACCACTCCTGAGCCAACTGAAAGGTTGATATTATTCACGGTAATGTATAATATTTTCTATCCTTTTATATTTCGTCTTTTTGGACAAATAGTTTTAAGCATTACCTTACTTTGTCCGTTTTGTAATTCTTAAGAAGTAATTATTCTTGTTAATTAATTATAGTTGATTAGTGTCTGGCTTTAGACGTAGTTGAAATTATAAAAGTGAAATAATTCTCTCAATTTGAAGCCAGGTTCAGCTTTTTGACGGGAAGAAAATATTTCTAAGTGAATGGTGTCTGTCCAACTGAATTCTGTTCGGCAGTCAGCACATAATACATACTTCGTTCTATAGGACTAAATATGTAATTCCTACTCCCGAAGTATTCTCCATACACATGAACAATTATCTCGGTTAGCTGTACGCACCGGAAGTGCGTGTTTTGATAACACTTTGTATTGAACACCAATAACATTTTCCCCCTTCGCTTCTGTTCAGTAAACTTGACCTAATTTTCTACATGAGAGTGAATGAATTGAATATGCTTAAGACTGAAGTATCGCATTGATCGTATATCGTATGTGAGAACCACCTGAAACTCCTTAATACGCTCGTGTGGAGTACAGGGATGAAATTTGTATGTTGTTATTTTCATTTGACAGCTATTTATTTGGTATGTAGAAATTCTCGAGATTCTTAAGGAGGTTGGAAACTAAGTAGTGGCGAAATTGGCAAACAAAATGAATACAAATTCAACAATTATTTATATCAAATCAATTTGGTTTGATTTAATTCTAATCGGTTAATATTTTTAACATTGGAATGGACACTAGCGGAAAATTATATTACCATTTAATTCACGTTATAATGGCACTAGGGGTGCACTCCCAGGTCGCGAAGTAAGAGAAGTTGGAGAAGTAATGCGGTCGGTACCACCAATCTCGTTTTCCCCGGGTACTTCGAGGGGAGGGGGGGGGTGATATCTTAAATTGGGACGGGGACCCGGGGCGTACACCCCTAAATTACACCATATTGGACAAAAACATTTAACAAATTTGAATTCCTATTCATGCTGCATCTTTTTATGTGTTCTCAAGGCTTGAAAAGACGATAGATTTTTCCCACAATGTTCACAAGAGTACAATTTTTGTCCAGTATGATTCCAAGAATGATTGTTCAATTCTCTCTTCCCACTAAAAAATTTCCCACATTCCTCACACTTGTATGGCTTTTCACCTTTATGTAATTTTTTGTGTTGATATAAATTGGATCCATGACCAAATGTTTTCCCACACACATCACATTTATATCTCTTTTCTCCCGTATGTGTTGCTTTGTGTCGATTCATATAATTCCTGACACGGAATTCCATTCCACAAATATTACATTTAAACGGTTTCACTTGCGTATGTGTGGACGAGTGTCTTTTGACATTGTACAATCTCTGAAAACCTTTTCCGCATACTTCACACTTGTACGCATCTTCCCCATTATGAATTAGAAAATGTTTCTCGTATTCTAAACTCAAAGTAAATTCAATGTTACAGAAACGGCATGTGAAACTTTTCTCTTCAGCAGTGTCTGGAGATTCATCAGTGATTGGCGAAATTGATACTGATGACTGTGGAATTGGACTTGGAGTGTCATTCGAAAATATACCAACAGATTCGGATCCTTGTGCAACCACAATTTCACTTTCAGTGTCCGGATTGTAAATAAATTGGTCTTCGTGATAAACCTCTACCTCTTCGACCTCTACTTTGATATTTTGGCTTTCAGGCAACCCCGGGGTGTCAGCACAGGATTTACGTTTCTTATGTTTATTTAAATTACCCAATGAACTTAAACTTAATCCACACCGCTCACATTTGTAAGGTTTCTGTCCACTATGGACTAAACTGTGTTTACTTAAATTTGAAGGAAATTTGAAACGAGTCCCACAAATGTCACATTTGTATGGCATAGATTTATCTCCAGTAGAATGGCAACTTAATTTGTGTTCTTCCAATTTTAAACTATCCTCAAAATCCTTTCCACACAAAATACAATTATTTTTTATTTCTCCAGTGTTCGTGTGAAAATTTAACTTGTGTTCTTTTAAATTTGATGGACCGACAAAACTTTCATCGCACAAATCACATATATAGCACTGCCTATCTCCCGTGTACGAAACTTTGCCAATGAAAATATTAGAAGGTTGATTGAGATGGCACAGAGTTCCATGACTATTTAATTCATGCAATTCTGGAAAACTTTGTTCGCAAATTCCACATTTGTAAGGTTTTTCTCCTTCATGAATTTCAAAATGGTTTTCGTATTTTGATTTGTCAGAGAATTTCATTTCACAACACCGGCATGTATACGTGCAGGATTTTTCTGCAGATGATGAACTTTCGTTTGAGACACTTTCCATGTGACGCAATCGCAATGGATCGTCTGTCACCGCCTCCGTTTCCTCATTGAATTCAACCTCATCTGGCTCCAATTTGATGTTCATGTTTTCTTCCAGGATTAAAAAATTATTTACATTTACGTCCACCGCAATCGCGTCTTCGGAATTAGTATTTATGGAAGCATTATCTCCATGGTTGATGACATGCTCGTATAATTGAAGAATATATTTGTCGCAGAGATCACATTTCTCTTCACACTTCTTTTTCATAATTTCATACAACTCGTCAAGCAATATTTTGGAATCGAATCCAGGGTCAGAACGGTCACGGTCACATGATTCGGCGTCGCCACTATCTTGTACTAGTGGATGCGTAGATGAAAATGATCCGGATGTGTTTCGAACAATTGTTTCTAGATTTCTGTATGAGTAAAAAGAAAAAGAAAGAATTATATTTAAGGTGGAGAACTGAAATAAAATAATTTGACAACTTCCCTACTAGCTACTACTAGGTAAGCTAATACTTTCCAAACATGAAAAGGGAAAGAGGATTTTGCAAAAATTGAAGTCTCGCAGATAATAATTTGATCGATTCCTGTCTTGAAAATTCGTTACTGACAGAATATTTTAAATTTCAAGCTTAAAATTAGACTACTGAGTACACACAAGACACAACACATTAACCACGTCCGGTTTGGTTTTCATTAGACCTAAGAAAGGTACCTCTTCTAGTAGGGAAAAACTCGTGGCTCCCGTAGACAGTAACCCCTTCAAGCGACGACAAATAAATATTGTCAGTGATAGGAGGGAATTTCTCAATAGCATGGATATAAAATATTCTGTTGACAGAAGAGTTCTGTCGAATAATTTGCGGATTTCGTTACATTCCGTTCTAACAGCCGAATAAGTACTGGGCTGATACATTTCAGACTATTCAGACTACTCTGATACTCATGTGGAATGACCCAACAATAATGGGTGTATTTACAAAATGCGGTCATGCGGGACAAGGATAACAAAAATATATAATGTCCGAGTGGTTCATTACCTTTTGGAAGTCCACTTCAAAGATGCACAAATGTGGCATTGCTTCACATATTCTGAAACAAGTGCGAATGGAACGGCGTGATAAATTTCTTGTAATCTTTTCCGTGTTACGTCTCGACCGGGATGCCCTGTATCAATTACTACCAATTTATATTTCCAAATAGTACTGCATAGCCGGTATGTTAGTTTAAACCACCCATTCTTTTTGGTTTAACCACTATCTCTGGTTATAGCAAAAGCAATTTGATTTAAACAAAATTTAATTACCTCCTTCATCATGGACTCGTATCAACTCAGCTTCCAAATTATCAGCGCAAAGAATCCGCAGTGCACTATTCTTGTGAAGAATGATGTTCTCGTCTATCTCACGTGATAACACAAATTGCTTCTTTACTTTTCGCATCTGTTCCTTGTCAAGTGTTCGGATTTGGACTGTTTTCTCTCCTGACAAAATACTAACAATTTCATCGTACGTTTCTCTAGATGGGAAGACATGCAAATTTTTATTTGAAGCAACGTATTTTGTAATATAATCCCGAAACACTGCTGATTCAACCATGATGTTCATCAAATCCGAACCTCGAGCTTCCACCATTTCCATTTTCTCAGAAGTCAGAAGTTAGCTTGGGTCTAAACACAAATGAATGGTTCATTCAAAACAAACAATTAAGAGGAAACGTCCTGGTAACTTTTTTTACGTTGACTGTATTTGCTGATTTTTATTTGGTCGGGATTAAGAAAGTTACCCATATAGTACATAGTAGGATTTAGCTGAACTGGGTAAAAATCCAATTAATTTTGTTGGTGTATTATTGTCATTATCGAATGTTTCTTTCAAAATTATTGTTGAAAATTTTTGTTTTAAATTTCTGTACTTATAGTAAGTGGTTCGATTTAATCAAAATAAACTGAAAAACGAAATGAAGAGGGGCTAGGCTACCTGGAACCTACACCACATTCAAAAACGAATTGACCCATACTACAATTTCCAATCTGCTTTTTTTTTAGAAAATGTCATATTATTTAATGTCAATTCTTACAATCTACAACAGTAGTAGTAGTAGTGAACATCAATGAACTAGAACCACAGTTTGGTCAAAGGTTGAAATTCAGTTGAGCTGGTTTCCAATTATGAATATGATTGACGATTTTAAAAGAATTTGAGCTTCACTTTATAACCAGAATTCTAGAATTTAGGAATTTTCAATTTCTGTGTAAAATTCAGAAAGTCATATGAAAAATTGAATTTTAATTTGCCGGGTGATTCGTTCGGGATGGGTTATTTTTATTCAGTCAATTTTTCATTTGGGGTACGGTGATTGAGTGCATATTTATTACCGCAACTAAACTTTTCAGTACCTATATAATTCCGATTTATTTCGTTAACTGCCTATGTTATACGAACGTTACCTTAAATTTTTAAAACAACGATAATTTAATCAATGTTCCTAGACTACGACTACATTACATACTATGTCCTTTATATTTCGAAAACGATAAATCAGCCAATATAAATATACAGGGTGTCCACGAAAAAGCGCACAGTTCTTTGGGCATTTTTCGTTGCTGGGCGGTTTAATCTCATTGCCTGGTAATGTAAATTTTCGTAACTAAGCCAAAATATCATCAAACAACGGTGCGCTTTTTCGTGGACACCCTGTATTAAGAGTCACTTCAAGTATTTCAAACAGGGCAAAAGGAAATTGTTATACTAATTTTTAGTTTTAGTACATTATTATTGCATGTATAATTGAGGAACCTTATTCGCAATTAAGTAATGAATGGAATTAACTGTAGAAGCTTATTAATATCTACAGTATGCGACTAAAGTAACCATACGATGGACACATTCGTGTGGAAACAGGAATATCTCCGTCAGTTGTCAACGTACCGCTTAGAGTAATATATCGTTGGAAAGCCTATTTTATGCCGAAAAAACGCATATAATTATAAATTAACAAATTTCATTTTTGTAGATGTCATAATTGAAAATTCGCGGATCCGCACAATTTGTTGGGACAAAAGTAA
>JAQFYE010005221.1:0-12219 GCA_034694305.1 Protaphorura glebata | reverse complement strand
AGTTGGGTTCCATGCATTAGACACAAAGAGGTATATTTGTAGTGATGGGATACACACCTTAGCGTATGGGAATTATAAGATAAAGAGTTCTACTGATGATATTTCATTTGATGTAAATTCTCTTGTATCTCTCTCGTGTGATAATAAAAGCAAATATTCTTGTTTTGCCATGCTGATTGAATTGAATGTCTTTTCTTGTATTTGAAGCAAACGTAATGCTCCGGTGGCGCATCCTGCTTATAATGAGATGGTTGCGAGTACGACTCTCGCCTGGAGCATACTTTTTGATATATTTTTGAATGAATCCTTTGCACGTCCATTTCTCTGAAGGGTGGGGATGGGGGTGGGAGTATTTATGATGTCAGTGTTTATAACATGGCCGACATGAAAACGACGCCATGTTTTTTTCGCTTTTTCTCCCTAATGGAGATTAACATAGGGGTCATGACCTCCATCGGGGTTTTGATGAGTTAGCGAAATTCATTAATGATCAATTCCTCTTCTTTTTTGGCACAGTTGGCGACAAATGTTCGAGTAAGTAAATCATATACTTGTATTCATGTCGCGTGACCAGGACTGACCTCTTCCGACACCCGATTGAGCATAGCCGCGTGACATATCAGTTTGATGGGGATTTCAAGGGGATTTCAAAACCAATGACGATTTGACCTTTCGACATCACCATTGACCTGGACTGACCTCTTCCGACACCCGATTGAGCATAGCCGAGTGACATATCGGTTTGAAGGGGATTTCTAGGGGATTTCAAAACCAATGACGATTTGACCTTTCGACATTACCATTGACCTGGGCTGACCTCTTCTGACACCCGATTGAGCATAGGCGAGTGAGATATCAGTTTGAAGGGGATTTCAAGGGGTTTCAAAACCAATGACGATTTGACCTTTCGACATCACCATTGACCTCGACTGACCTCTTCCGACACCCGATTGAGCATAGCCGAGTGACATATCAGTTTGAAGGGAATTTCAAGGGGATCCCAAAACAAATGAGTGGCAAGTAACATTTCTCTTGTCAAATTTCAGACTCAACGAAGAAAAGATGAGATTTTGGACTCAGGAGCACAATCGTCTGACTGTATTAAATGATGCAATAAGACAACAACAATCTCGAACAAGACCAAGATTTCACAGGATTCCTCCACGTCCTTACCAAATTAAGGGGGGTGAGCATTTGAAGGAGACAATGGAGCATTTTGCTTTCGTCTGCCCGACCTGTCGAAACGTAGGAGGAGGGGCGGACTCTAATCTCCAAACAATTGTCCCATACAAGGTTGAAGGTAGGTGCACATTAATATTCCGTTTTGCACGAGAAGAATAAATAAGAGCAACGGTTAATCCATAATTACCTTACTCATAGTGAATTACTTGAATCACATCATGGAACTCCAAGATGATGGGAATGTAATGAATAAAATCATGGCCAAAATTGACCAAAACAAATCGGCGAACAAATACTATGTCATGGCCGATATTAGTCGGGCACGCTTGATGGTCAAGGCAATTGTCCACGATGCCAGGGACTTTAAAATCTGTGAAACAATTCGCCGCAGGGAACAGCGACTAGGGTGGGCTACGGTGAGAGAGAACCTCGAGCGTCAAATCGACAAGAAAACTCGCGAATTTGAATAGAAAACCACCAAATGAGTCCATGATGCTTATGAAGTCCGACCTGCGGCAGCTGGTTGAAACAAACTCCACCTATCGAACATTAAATCTATCTATTCTATCGTTCTCCACATCGGTGTAATCGTTTAATCATTCTCCTGAGTTATTCGAATCTACCAAGTTAGAACCCGCTCGACTAAAACTCTAGCTTCCTACATGATTCACTTATCAGTCAATAAAACGCTGAATAAAGTTTCGGGGTATTCCACCATCTCTACAGACTCTCAGTATCCGATACCAAACACCGGTTCAATCAGCTTCACATCAAGATACCCCCAAACAGTGTTCAGACAACTGGTGGCCCGTTTTGACTAAGGGTAGTGTTTCGTGTCTAAGTGGAAGTGTTAAAAAGCATCAGTGAACTGTCGAACTGAAAATATCAACGACTATCAGCATCGGCAACTCATAGATCATCACCACCAATCAACGCATTACGGGTAAAAAACTCTAAATTCTTTTACGTATCCTGAGTCCGAAGGTCGTCTTGGAACTAAACACGGCCATAAAAAATCAACTCTGGAACGGGAGGTCACAGAGACCTCATTTTTTCACCACAAAATTCACTGATTTTTGGTGGGAAGCCGTCCCCGGGAGTCAACGGAGGTCGTCAGAGTGACCCCCCGGTCAAATCGGTCCCGCAACACCAACCAGAGCAATTCAGAACGAGCGTCCGGAGTAATCAATCCAGACTGAGTGAATTTCTTCCAGTAAGCAGAAGAAATACAGGTCAACCAAAAAGTGACCACATAAGGCTACGACAAAAAAGCGACTGGAATCAACGGAACAAACAACAACAACCCGTGGAAATAAGGTTAGATAAACCCAATACTTGAACCTTTATTTTCACGTTAAAATACTTCTTTTCTTTTCTTTTCAATTCCTAAAAAATTAGTGATCATTCCAAAAATTACACACGTTAGGCATTATTTACAATGTACAAAATAATTAAGTCCAACATTAGCAACAAATTCGCCAATCACTAGACTTGCGAAAAATTGGCACAGGCCAAGACCCACTCAACATCGCAAAAAATACTAGCAATAATCACAATTGAAATTGGAAGAAATTTATTCATCCAAAATAAATAAAGTTACGTCGACACAACGAAGCTCATTCTCAATGTCAAACAAAGGACAAATTTATTCAAGCGACAACGACAAAGGTTATTCATCCATCATTTATGACAAAAGTTATTCACCCAACATGTATGTGGTATGCGTCAACATGTCCTCAACAAGGCGTCTCATTTTACCCTTGGAAATTACAATTGTCGGACCAAACCACTTTGTCATGTTGTCCTTTTTAGAAAAATTTTCGTTGTTAAAATAAAATCGATAAATTTGTTCACCGGGGTCATAGTGAACTCTGGCTCTAAAATTCCCCTAAGACGTACAAATACGCGGATCCCAAAACGCTTCCATCTTGTTTGAGACGGACGCCAGTTCGGGATACTTGCGGACGAATTCAGCTAGCGGACCACCTTCGGGAATCGCCCAAAACTCAGCCAATTGCTTCTGAATCCAATCTACAACGTTTGGTATGACCTAAGCTTGACAATACTATCATTTAGCATCTTATTTGTTGATGATTGGTTCTTCTATTGAAAATACAAAAAGGGGAGCTCATGATCCGGGTCGGTTCTTATACGGCTAGTAATTGCTACGCTGCATTTGACCAACGAAGAATTGGACCAAAACCCGGGAGAATTTGGAATGTCATCCATCCCTCTCTGACGGTTGTAGAGAGAGTTGACTTCCATCATCGCAAATTCCATCTTTCTCAAATTGTGCATCTGCGAAACTGCAATTTCATTTTGCGCTAAACTCAAGACAAAAAAAATATTGTGAATTCTAAATATTGTATTGTGTAATATATATACAAAATATTGTGTGAATATTGAAAAAAATTTCAAAATTGTGTGACAGCTGGAATTTACTGGCGTGATGTGGCCAGAAATATAAGAGCTAAGAGGAAAATAGAAGGGGGAAAAAGCCTACGATGACTGAAATGAATAAGTTACTAAATGCGACAAAGCATTATGAGCCGTATCTTTCGGAGCTGCGTTTTAACTTGACATTTCCGGTCTCGCCTGAGGATATTGACTTATTCGAACATTCGAATCCGGGATTAAGTGTAAGTGTTTACATCATGAGGTCTAGCGAAATATATGCGGTTAGGACAGGGCTTGAATAGCGGAAAAAGCATGTGGATCTCTTATTGGTTGAAAGCGGTGATACATACCATTATGTTCTAATTAAGGACATGAATGCTTTTTGTGGAAAACGTGGAAAACGTAGGCAAGAGGTGTGTAGATATTACTTCTCGAGATGGAATAATAAGACAACACTGGACAAGCATACAGAGAAATGTGCAGGCAAGCCCAGTGGGATGACCTTTCCACGCGAAGACTATTATCAGTTTAAAAAATATGAGAGTACTTTACAGTATCCATTCGCCTTGTATTACGATAATGTTTTCTGGCCCCGAATGATAAAAACACCCAGCGGGGAAATACTGTTAACGAACAAGAACATAAAGTTGAAAGTTATGCTCTGGCGGTGGTTGGACCTAACAATAAATTATGGTACATGGACTGGTATGACGGTCCCGATAATATTATCGAACATTTCATTAAAAATGTACTTTCCATTTCGAAAAAACTTCTTACAATTATAAAAAGTACGAATCATCGTTTACCATTAACAGGGGATCAGAATAGAGGGTTCAGAAATGCAACTCAGTGCTATCTTTGTAAGGAGAAATTTGTAGGATCTTTTGATAAAGTAGAACATCATAATCATCAGAACGGAGAGTACTTATTTGCAATACATCAGTCCTGCAATTTGAGAGCTCGGGTTCAGACGCAAATACCTGTAATTGCCCACAACGCCATGAATTATGATAATCATTTAATTATAGAAGGCTTAAATCGCGGAACGGTAGAATCGATTGACATGATTCCTAAGAATTCCGAAAAGTTTCTGGGCTTTGCCTTGAATAAAAGTGTGAAGTCTGTCGACTCGTGCGCGCTTTTACCAGCGAGTTTAAAGGCGCTGAGTGACGATCTTATGGCTGACGGATTTGACAAGTTTGACCTCTTCAAACAGCATTTTGTCGATCGCTGTGACGAAGACATAAAGTTGCTCTTAGGGAAACAACTTATGCCTTACGACAGCTTAGTTGGCGTTGAATCATATGAGATGACTGAGCTTCCTCCCAGGTCATGCTTTCATAAGAGTTTAAACGACAATTCGGAATTATCTGACAGTGACTACGAGCACGCTCAGCTCGTCTGGGAACGATTTAATTGTCTCACGCTAAGAGATTATCTTTCTCTTTACGTAAAAAGCGATGTGCCCAACCTGGCGTGTATTTCAGGGCTAACAGAGATGCGTCTTTTAGAGATTCGGGCTTAGAAGTGTTGCATTCATGGTCGGCTAGTGGTGTGGCATTCGAGTCCGCCATGTACTCGACGAATGTAAAGTTGACCTATGCATATAAAGGATCAATCTATGGTCGATTTTCTTTTACGGTCGGTGAGAGGCGGACCAACATTTCTTACTAGTCGCTTGGTGACTGCGAATAATGAAAGAGTAGGGGACTATGATCCGAATGTAGATCGAAGTCACATATTTATGAGTGATGTTTCATCTATGTATCCTAGTTGTAGGCTAAAGAATCTGCCAACGGGTAAATTTGAGTGGGTTTCAGAAACCGAATTAGCGGAGATCGGCGAATCAGCCTGTCCAAAGAAAAATTATTGAGGGACATAAAATGAATAAGAATGCGGTAGGAACCGAAAAAATCTTGATGACACTGTACGATAAGCAGGATTATGTCTGTTACTTACTATGAAACTCTTAAGCTGTACCTTTCTTTGAGTCTAAAAGTTGTCAAAATTAATCGCGCGTTAAAATTCAAAGAAAAAGCTTTTCTATTTGATTGGATTTCTGCAAATCTCGCACAGAGGGCGTTGGCTAAGTCTGCCTTCGAGCAATTTTTCTACAAAGTTTTGTCCAACTCGGTGTACGGGAAGTTCGTGCAACGAGCATCATTGTACCAGGAACTTATACTCTGCTTCTCTAGACAGGAGGCCGAAGCACTTATTTCCCAACCAAATTTCAGAGATATTTTTTTTTGTTCTTAAGATTTGACTAATTATTTTATTTTGTTTGGAAATAGCATGTATGCATGTCACAGTCATACATACATGCATTTTACACGGTTGTACATACTGTACAACAGTGTAATTAACTTACGTTGAGTTATTGACGAAAAAATCATTTGTGTATAATATAATTTGTATAAAATACAAGGTTTCCAAAATATAAGCCGTTTTAGAGTACCATCAAAATGATCAAATGCTTTTTTTTCAGTCATCGTGGTTGGAATGCTTTTTTTAAGACATCGGCGGGCTAGGGGTGCTGGGGTGGACATCCCGCTGCAGTTGGCACCCTTTGGCGGGGATTTGCCGCTGGATGGCGATGGCGGGCTGAATGGTGGAGAGGACGAGACTGTCCTTAAAATGAATATCAATAATCATCAATCCAACAAATACAGCATCAACCACCACAAAATCAACCCATGCAATATCAGTCATCACAAACCCAACAAAAACAGCATCAACCACCACAAAATCAACCCATACAATATCGGCTATCACAAACTCAACAAATACAACATCAACCACCAAACTTAACCAATACTGTATCAGTTACCTCAACCTCAACAAATACAGTATCACCCACTACAATCTCAACAAACAGAACATCAGTCATTGCAATCTCAGCAAATTATGTATCAACCAATTCAAACCCAACAAACAGAACTACAAGCAGAGCAACACACTACCTCCAAACCAACTCAACTACAAGTCGAACATCACACATACTACCTAGCACCACTATTAATAGACGAATCACCGAAAGAAAAAAATTCAGATAACCAACCATCATCCATTGTCAACACGCCAACGGAACATCCAGTAGAACAACAGGACAGACAACCTTTCATAGAGATCTGCCTGGATGCGTCCGACGAAGAGTTTAACATTGAAGAGTTTAACACCTTCCCGGAGAAACTCGCCACCTCAGGAAGAGAAGCATCTGACACCTATAATGGAATGAGATTTCTCTCACCTCATATCTATCATCTCCACCTATTCTTTTGACTCCGTCGGCGTGACCATCTCAGATTCTGCACCAAACAGAAGTGTACTACTTCATACGCGGTGCCCCGTCACGCCCTACACACCCGAGCACAGCGTGGATTCTGATTGACTCTTAATAGTATTTATGATTGAAACTGTCAATCATATTTTGTGTTACACCTCACATAGTATGCACTTAACGTTTTTAAGCAACCACACCCTTCTTTGTTTAACGTACAGTTCGATCAATTGATTATGAATTGTTATGAATTAATGTTCCCTTCCATTTGTCCAACTGGTATCTATGTTACTGTCAAATAGTACAAATACGCTATTCCACTAAGGCAAAAGCAGGCTTATCTAGTTTCACTACAGACAGCATGAGGCAGGAGAATATCCTCCTCATGATCTCTTGAAATTAAATAAGTCTCATTAACCTGTGAGGGTGATCAAAATGTTTTGATCACGGTTATAACTAAAAAAAACACTCTAGATAGAAGTGCCTAAATTTACATGGCCTATGTTTGATTCCTTTCCTAATATATGAACCATTCCATTCAGTAAGTAAATTAGTAACTTGGTTTAGATACATTTATACAGATAAGACTTTAATCTACAAGACTCTTGGTTATGTTACTAATAATACTGGACTACTAACCGTAACGTGTAATATTCTATCACGGGTGTTGAACCCCATTTCTGTCACTAACACACATATTCACTTTTATAAGAAAAGAATAAAAAATCACCCTAACCCCAAAAGCGTCCGGAGCGCGGTCTTGATTTATTTAGAAATGAAATCTTAAATAAATTCGCAATCTAATGTGTGGAAACAATTTGTAATTATCAATCTTCAACATACGACTTGACACACAACAATCCTACATCCCAAACACCAAAGCTGCGTACAACAAACACCGCAAACAGAAAGGAGAACCAACACGCGATCACCACTACAAGGCCAAAAAATCTGCCTTTACATACTACAAAAAGGAATATCAACCGAAAGAAGTCACCAAATCTACTTCTACATATTACACGAAGGAATTTGAATCGACAGAATCCGCCGAATCTACTCCAGCACACTACAAAAAGGTGTATAAACCAAAAGAATCAAACTCCAATTCTACAATGCAGCCAACTTACTCTAAAAGATATTTCGAAGAGTCCAATAAGCAACCAGTACGCTATACCAGATATTATGAGGAAGACAACAAACAGCCGGCATACTCTAAACGAAACCGCTAAAAAAACATTAATCATCACTGCTCATCATCCCTAGCCCAGTCCTAGAAGAATGTCATCAGCCCAGCAGCTCTAGCAGCAACATCGCAATCCCTGGCTCCACAGCTCCAGAAGATATCATTGCCACTGCCCAGTAGTCCTATCAGCCCAGCCGCTCCAGCAGCAACATCGCAATCCCTGGTTCCACAGTTCCAAAAGACATCATTACCATAGCCCAGCGGATACAGAAACACCACGGAGATTCCTAGCCCGGCAGATCTAGATGAATTTTATCGGGCTGATTGACACTAAGTAGCAGACGAAGAACAGGAAGCAAGTTACCAACTTGGAAAGAAGCCAATCCCGGAGGTCCTAGGATTCGGCAAAGTGCTCACTACAGACAATAGTGAACGGTGCTCACTACAAGCAATGGTGAGGTAATAATGCAAGACAGACCACCGTAAGGAAAGCTCCAGGGTGAGGGTTGACCACTTGTCACATTATTGAGGACGTCCAAACCCCACCCTGCTACTGAGGCCCGCACAAGCCTCACGGAATGGTCCCGACGCGTGCAAGTCACCAACTCCACAAAAAGTCACCTCAAACAGTCACCGCTAGAGGACGATTTGATAAATACTTCTCCTGATTCCGGAAGTATTTAGCAAAACCGAAATCTACCAAAAATTACCGGATGAACAATGTGTTAAGGACTCTACCAAACATGAGCTCAACCACAACAACCATTAACACCAAAATTCTTTTCAACGGTGGAAGGAATGAAGACAGATCACACCAGTCTTCATAACAAATGGAATAGCTTCACTAAGAAGTTTAATATGTGGTGCAAAATGTAAAATAGATAATTGATGTCTTTATTATTATCAAAAAAAATTGAAATGTAAGAATATCTAGAACAACCATTATGTTGTTGAGTGTGCATAACGTTATCTAAGTTAATATTTTCAATTTCAACACGGGAGATCGGCTGGAAAAAATGTACACAAAAGAAAATAGAATATCAAGGTATATAACACAAAAATATGTACCATATTTTTCTTTTCGGAGGAGGAAGTGTGTGAGGAACATTTTCCTCACATAAAACGAGGTCATAACGCAACCAATAAAATATAAGTGTCGAGAGAATAAAGCATAAACATCATACAATTAAGTAGGAATTGTGAAATTGGAATGTAAAATCAGAAAGTAGATAAGCTGTACAAGGAAATTTGAATGTAAGGCCAACGACCAACAAAACAAGAAGTAAAGGGAAGCCAAAGAACGGTCATCCAGGGCGGACATTCTCCCCTCCGCGAAGACCAACTAAAGAGAAAGATGATCATACGATGCCCCAAGAAAGCCAGAACGAGGGCATAGCAGAACATATATAAACTCGGAACAACCGTTAAATCGTCGGTCCGGAACCCGTTGTAAGTTCTTACTCTGTTGAAGTTGTGTTCTCTACACTTCGTGTCACTTCCCAGATCAATAAAACCGTAGTAAAAAATAAAAGGAATTCAGTGATCACAGTTCTAGCCCAGTCTTTATTCCAACGGCTTTGAAACCAAACCTATCGAAACACCGAACTTCTTCGAACCCGCGGCTCCATTCTGATTGATACTTAATTCTTGCTACTCACCGAAACTGTCAGTTACGTAGTTCCGACGTACTCTCGAATCTCCGTTACTCCAGCTACACGAATTACTTAACTGTCAAATTTTCCCTTGAAAACGAGGTCAAATTATGGGTATAAAACAGCGAGATTTCAGAGTAACCAACTAGTCAGTGCCTATCATCTGAGAGTTATAGTCCTCCCATTGTTCAAAAACTCTTCAGACCTCTGTTCCCTCGTGAAAGTTAACTCAGAAATCCGAATTCGTTCTATAATTCATTTTGTAATTTTACATTCGTGTATATTCCTGTTCTTCAAATTGTTACCTCTACTTTGCTGTCTTAAGGTAGGTTAAAAAAAGTATTTACTCTGGAACAACCACGTTCGATCATTCATCATTTAAGACCTTCGCCAATTTACACTTAAGGAGAACCACTCTCAGTTAGTCAGAAATCTCCTAAAATCACAATGCGCTTCCCAAATACTGTCAAAAGGTGTTCCAAAAGGTTGTAAAAAAAATCTTTGACCAAAGAGACGTGCTTTCTTTCCTATTTGCTCGAGTTTGAAGCAAAAGGGGGAGAGAATCAAAACAAAAAACGACATTTATCCGGTTAAGGCGAGATGCCACCAATTAAAAAATTTTGTTGTTTATTTGAAGGATAAATAAATGTGATTACTGACTGAAGGCGAGTTGTTTTATTTTCAACATGTCGAAACTCCAGAAATTCAGGCAGTCAATACAAAACCAAGCAACACGCAAATAGTCTCATCACAGATAAGTTTTGTCCTCAGTTTCATCAGTATCAGTACGCAGGCGGCTATGCACAGCCCATAAATACGCTCGCATGTACAAACTCAAGCTCAGCAGAGCAACAAAATTCGAACGTTGGCTCATCTAAGAAGCAGCAAATAACCAATCAATCTACATGTCTGGCTAACCGCAACTTTGCGTACAACACTGAAACGAATTATCAAACAACACCATCACACATTATTTTTCTCTCTTTCAACTGCGGATGTGGCGAACAGGAATTCGTACTGCCGTCAAATTACTCCGAAATCGTGATCAGTTAAAATTCTTTCCACTAAGCCGTTGTTAAACCAAACCTAAGTTCTGTTCTGTAAGTTTCACTCTCCAGGAACTCAATTTCCCCGCTGTCATTTAACTGTCAAATCTGAACATTTGATAATCTTGGATCCATGTGATAATAATTAAAACCATTCTATCTCTATCGGTTGAAGTGTCTCCAGAGTTTGATCATTCAAGCACTCAATGTCATCGACCCAGTTCTTTCGTTATCCATCTCATTCTGCATCCGAACCCGCAATCTATCGACCTTCGATGATCTCCATGAACTCTACTATTAGTCGACGAAAAGTTGACGGTGAGGTAATTAATTAGCATTCGTTACCAACTTTCGTCCGACCCGAGGTACTATGACTCTAACCGCCATCACCGCGACCTGTACCAGTGAGAATTCAGTAGTCTCCTCGATTCAATATCCTCAGGAACTACCGAATCGTCCACTAACATAATAATATCAGAAATTACGGATATTTCATGATTTATAATTTGGTCGGACAGATCATTCTAGAATATTCATCATAAACAGGCTAAATTCTAGATTTTAACTCCGATTCACGTCATATGACTGCAACCGAATGCCGAGTTGGTAGGATTAACTTAGAAATACTATTTTTGTTGCCAAATTGACACGAATTACAAAAGTAGGAACTAGTTCCACTTGACTTAACAGAAACAAGACAAGAGTCTAAAAATTCTCTCTCTCTCTCTTTCCTCCAGCCCATCTCTTCCTCTTTTCTCACTTTTCTGTTTCTTAAACTCTTTTCCATCATTCTTCTCTCGCTCTTCTTTTTCCAATCTCTCTCCTCTTCCTCAAGTTGCTCTACCCTCTTTCAAATTTCCCTTGCCCTCAGAGCGATCCATATTCCTAGATTGCGCTTGCGTGGTTTATTCTAATATTTTATTGTTTATTAATTCGAGTACATAATATTTTCAGAGTTGGCATTGGAAGGACATTGGTGTCCTAGACGCGAAATCGATTATTTCACAGAGGAACATCGAGGAGCATGAAAGGTCCAAAAGTTGTATTATTGACCTTGATGTATTTAAGCTGTTAGCGATAAACTATTTTGATTATGATTCTTTCCTGACCACCTTGTGGCTAGAACAAAGCACAATGCCAAACCTTCTGAAAATTATACGATCGAGGGTTAAGTTTTCTGTAATTTCTGTAAAATAAACTCTATAGGTCGTCCAATGATGGTGGTGGAGGCCTAATCTTTGCGATTACAAAGTGGGGTGCCATGAACATTTGCATTTCCAAGTATATCTAGGACTGTAAGTGGTGACATTCAGAATTTGTAAAGTCGTAAGTACGGGGTATGCCAAATTGTTGTAGCTAACTTCTTTCTACTGTAGCGTTCGACACAAACAGTTTCATGGCTTTTTTAACCTGTTGGCTGCGGGTTGATTTTCAACTTGCCATATTTTATTTTAACCAAACTATGCTAACGTCACGTCCAAT
>JAQFYE010005220.1:0-12220 GCA_034694305.1 Protaphorura glebata | reverse complement strand
TTTATTATTTTTGCGCCCCCCAGAATTCTGCGCCCGTGTGCCGGGCACACCAATGCACATCCATAGCTTCGCCTCTGTAAATATGCATGTAGACAACAGCCAATACAATATCCTTGGCCAGTGCAGTGCAGTGTGGTGTTTAGGAAAGTCTGAGGAAGTTTCGATGCTGCCATCTAGCGGGGAAATTTGGCGCAGATACAAAACAGGATTCAAACTCTGGAGTGGAGAGAGACTACCATTGACTTTTATGTATCTTGCGGCGCTCTCTTGTAGCATACGTACTTCCCATGTCAAACACTTATCCCTACGCTCCATTCCATTCCGCGTTTCCTCATCCTTATCCACCACAGTCGTAGCATACGTGTTACTAATGCATGTTAACATTGTTCTTTGTAAGGGTGTAAACATAAAATAGTTCACGCCTTTATGCGCATGCACATATATACCATTCCTTATGGGACGTGTGTATGTGTGTGGATATGCGCGACTCTGCACCTAGTTTAGTCACGTGCCCTAGTAGTAGTTTTTTGTTGGGCTTCGTGCACCAGTGGCCCGAGGGGGCTATGAGAAAACAAACTAAAACCAGTAGCTGTCCGATCTCGTCGTCTAACGATCTTTGCCGGAGCTATGTCTCAAGTGTCATGTATGCCAATTTTGAAGTGATTGAGAGGAGAAATGTGATTACTAGTGCACTAACAAGCAGACGGTCAGACAGACATAAACAGATACAGAGATACAGATAGACATACGCACATACAGAGAGACAGATAGACAGCAAACAAACAAACTTTTATATATCGGTCGTACCGCCCTTCGCAATAGCAATACATATGGAAATGGATTTTTGGACTTTCGCCTACAAATGACGATCTAGCTCATGAAGCCAGAGTTGTATAATTTGCACTGAAAAAAAAATCCGTCGGACTCGTTCGTCGGTACTATTTTAGCATTAGTGGTATTGGGATGCCAGATTTCTGACGGTTACGTGGTGCTTTCTCGCCGACGTTTGGAAGTGGTGTTGTAATAACTTTTTATATACCTCCAGCGCTGAGGGGTATTTTAATCAGTTCTTGGTTTTGAACGCAAAGAGTTCCGAGCGAAATAGAATCAGAAGTGCTTGAACGTTATTGACATAACATAGTTCTATATACCTGATAAGGCAGGAGCTCTTTTGAATTCCTTTTGATAACAATAAGGTTAGGACAATAATTACTTTATGACGCTCTCTATTAAGTGCAACTGAGTCGTCTTGGTTCGGCGTACGGTATTTAGAAGAATTAGTAATCGCGCAATATAAGTGATACATGAATTAAAGCAATTTTGAAGTAAAGTTACGTTGTTAAGATTGAGATTGTATTGGGGTGGCGTAGACGCATGTCACCGGACAGACAGAGACCGACAATGATGAGCCGAGAGCGGAACAGAGTGGGAGAGTGATCGAGAGGTTGCAGAGAGTGAGAGAGTGGTCAAGAGGGTGCAGAGAGTGAGTGAGAGGGAATAGAAAATGGTTGAGAGCGGCATCTCAAAATGTAAAGAGATGTGGATGACCGCGTTAAGTTAAAGATGGGGATGACCACATTAACATTAAGAGATGCGGACTATCGCATTACGTTACGTTACGGGTTAACAGATTGGGATTAAGAGATGGGGATGATTAGGTAACGTTAAGCGATGAGGAGGATTTCATACGTTGTTGTTCTTCCACGGCTAATAATCATTTATCTCTTGTCTCCACGTTTTAAAGTACGCACTACCCAACTTCAAGTACCTGCGACTGTGACTTCTGATAAATTGGTTTCTTAGAACCTCTCAATGTAAAACAGATGGGCTTCATAATGTTGAAGATATGGGTATATGAAATCCTAATGTTACCAAGATGGGTATGACCTCCTAATGTTAAGAGAATGGGTATGAGACCTCCTTATACTGAAGAGATGAGCGTGTACGTGTAACCTACAAATGCTAAAGAGGGGTGTGTATACACTGCTAAGGTTTGGAGGTAGGTGTAGAATCTCCTGGCGTTGAAGAAAAGGGCGTATGACATCCTAATGTTAAAGAGATGCGTATGATCTCGTAATGTTAAAGAGATGGTAGTATGAAGTCCTAATGTGAAGTGATGGTGATGGGCTTCTTCATTTTGAAGAGAAGGGCGTATGACCTCCTAATGTTAAAGACATGCGTATGACCTGCTAATGTTAAAGAGATCGACGTATAACCTGTTAATCTGGCAGGATTTTAACAGTAGAAGCACAGGGAGGTCATATTACATCTGAAATTGCTAGTTAAGCAGCGATGACCCCTGATAGTAAAGAGATGGGTGTATTCAAAGCAGCAATGGTCTAAGTGCCGGACTATGCTACAAAGTGCTCGACCAACTGCAGTTCCGTGACTTCAATTGATTGGATTGATAACGCATTTTCAAATGCTGCACGTGAGAGCCACGTCCCGTACTTCGAATATGTATGTCTATATAATAATGAAGAACAGAAAGCGGTTTTGTGAGGAGAGATGTCTGGATAACATACCATTCCGAGTTGGTGTCTGCTCCATAAGTCAAGACCGGTGGTTTTGGTGTTGTAGATGTGGTAGCAGAGAGCAGCACGAGATAGACAGAGATAGAGTCGGGGAGATTTTATTAGCCGTTTGTACTGTGTTTATGAAAGTAGGAGGAACGACATGCACGACCCAGAACTAGCCAAAATAAGTACCGTTCTGAAAAAAACCAAAGCTGTATAAATGAACCGAGGTTTGCTGACTGAATTAATATCCGTTCCGCAAGAATTCCTGCGCACTACGAATAATTCTGCTCCCTGAATCGTGCTGTAACTCTGTAACCTTTTGTATATTGTACATTGTAGTTCATATATGAATAAAACCATCAATAGAGTGATCTTTACAACCCACAGCTTGCCTTCAGCAATATCAACCGTTCTGCAAAAATTCCAGCGCGTTACGAATGATGCTTCACCCCGAATTGGATTGTAACATTCTATACATTGTACAATGTGTTTCCTATATAAATGACAACTTGAGCCGAATGGCTTCGGCGACTCACATCTTGCCTTCAGCAATGTCAACCGTTCTGCAAAAATTTGAGTGCGTTACGAGAGATGCTTCACCCCGAATCATATAACGTTCTGTACGTTGTACAATTTGTCTCCTATATAAATAAAAACTTGAGCCAAATGGCTTCGCCGACCCACAGCTTGCCTTCAGCAATGTCAACCGTTCTGGAAAAATTTGAGTGCGTTACGAGTGATGCTTCACCCCGAATCTTATTGTAGCGTTCTGTACGTTGTACACTTTATTTTCCATATTAATTAAAACATGAGCTGAACGGCTTGGGCGACCCACAGCTTGCCTTCAGCAATATCAACCGTTCTCCAGAAATTTGAGTGCGTTACGAGTGATGCGTCCCCCTGAATCGTATTATAACGTCCTGTACGTTGTAAAATTTGTCTCCTATATAAATAGAAACATGAATTAAACGACTTGGGCGACCCGCAGCTTGCCTTCAGCAATATCTACCGTTCTGCAAAAATTCGAGTGCGTTACGAGTGATGCTTAACCCCGAATCGTATTGTAACGTTCTGTTTGTGGTACAATTTGTCTCCTATATAAATAGAAACATGAATTAAACGACTTGGGCGACCCGCAGCTTGCCTTCAGCAATGTCTACCGTTCTGCAAAAATTCGAGTGCGTTACGAGTGATGCTTTCCCCTGAATCGTATTGTAACGTTCTGTATGTTGCACGATGTTTTTTGTATATAAATGAAAACATGAGCTAAACGACTTGGGTTACCCACAGCTTGCCTTCAGCAATATCTACGGTTCTCCAAAAATTCCAGTGCGTTACGAGTTATGCTTCCTTCCAAATCGTATTGTAACGCTCTGCACGTTGACAATGTGTTTCCTATATAAACAAAAACTTGAGCCAAATGGCTTCGCCGACCCACAGCTTGCCTTCAGCAATATCAGCCGTTCTGCAAAAATTCGAGTGCGTTACGAGTGATGCTTCCCCCCGAGTCGTATTTTAACGTTCTGTATGAGTGTACAATTTGTTTCCTATATAAATAGAAACATGAGTTGAGCGACTTGGGCGATGACGTGTTTAATCTACTAATGAATACATGAATTGTATGAACGTTAGACAGCTTGCTGAAAGAAATAACATCCGCTCTGCATATATTCCCGTGCCCTATGAAAAACGTTCTGGATTTTGTACAATATGCTCCATGTATGAATAATTACTTGTATGGAATGACTTTAGTGGCAGCTTGCCGATAAGGATGACGACAGTTCTGAAATAATTCCAGTACTCTATTAATGATGCTGTACCTTGAATAGTGCTTTAAAATTCTGATTTTGTACAATTTGTCTATTGTGAATGATGAGAACTACAGTGAGGCTAAAAAATCTTGCACTCCATCGTGACTTAAAAGTGGCGGGAAGAAGGAGTTGACCAATAGTAATGCGAGGCGGACCAATTTCATTCGTCTATACACCGTTCTCGCCACTTTAGAGTGAAAGACTTTCTGGTCTCACTGTACAGATTGATCTGTCGGATCAAATACAACAACTCATAAAATCTAAGTGATTCATGACAACCTTAGGAAGCAGATATCAATTAAGTCTGACCACCAAGTGATATTGGGGTAGCAAATTACCCGTCGACGTACTACCCAATGGAAAGACGACATTGTAGTGACATGAATTATATACCTCTGAGTATTGACCAACTTTCAATAGAATTCTTTTTAATCTAATATCTCCGTGAAACACTGAAATCACGGAGTATAAAGTTAGATTACGATGCAAGATCAATGTAGTAAAGTGGGTTTAAAGATTCTATGCACTGTATTCTGCAACGGTTGCCTGGGTAATCTTGTCAAATAAGTTGCCAAACAATCAACAGACCCCCAAACACAGTATTAGTAACCGACGGTGTCTGACACCTCGAATACGCCCAGTTTTGATCTAATCCATGAAGTAATGAATCGAGTAAAATTGGGAGATCAGAAGTAATTCTGGATAGGGCCTTTCGTGATTCTGTTTACGCCCATTTGAAATCAGAAGGAATTTTGGATACGCCTTTTTGAGAACAGAAGGAATTTTGTTTAGGTCCTTTTCCATCTTAAGCGAAACATAAAGAATAAAGCCTTCACAAAATATTTGACAATTTCACCTCGGCTTCTCCACACTGAAGAGAAGTAATAAGCATGGTAACTCTGAGAACTTCGAAAATCTTTTACCGTCCCACGTCTTTGCTTATGTGGCCTTTCTCCCTTTTTCTTGGTTTTAGCATTCCTTTCGATCGAGCGAATTGGAATATCACGCCAATAGCGAAGCAAACCAATAATCAAAATAAATAGTTGGTCGAAAAATTCATAGTGTGATAGATTTAACAATTTTAACTCTCACAAGTTATCCCCTGAATGATTTTGATTAAAATTAAAATCACTATTCCGCATAACGAGAAGCAAAAAACATTATTGTCTCGTTCTCGCTAAACTAACTTGGGTGACCTCTATTGAGCACCGTTTCTTTGATATGTAAAACTCTAATGCTCACCACAAACCACAAACAAAAATCTGAAGTGCTCTGTCGTAATCTAATCGATGCTCTCGCACTACACAAAACCTATCGGTTAATTTATCATTACATTTGAAACGGCAAAACGCTATGGATACAGTGAACTCTCTATAAGCGAACCCGAAGAATGCACGAAAATGTGTACGATAAAGAGAAAGTTTAATATACAAAAAGTGGAATAATATAGAAGGGCATGCAAATGGAGTTCCTGCGTTCGTGACATTCATGTCGGTATAGAGAGGTGTACGATATAGAGGAGGTTGATATATAGAGATTCCACTGTAGTGCATGATTTAAAATAAAGCCATTGCTAAAGGGATAATTAAAGGTACGAAGATTTTGAACCAAGGGCCGTCTCATAAATATTAGTTTTACATGTGACTACAAACAAAGCATGACTGCACGAGTGCACCTAACTAAAGTTTGAGACGCAGTTTATTGTCAACTATGATTTACATTCCTCGAACTCATACACGATAATGTCATGAGCGGCTTCGACAATCGCAACTGTAAGTTAACTAGATTGTGATTTTGAACGCGTGCATTGGACGAGATATGAATTGACGGCAAATGCCTATTAAATGAAGTTGAAATGAGAGATTGGGCTTATCACTTAATGAGTGTAATAGATAATGAAATATTTTTGTAACTACATGCAAACACCATTAATTTTGGTTGAACTAATTATGGCACCAGCTAATCTAAAATGTATATATAAAACAAAAACCATAAGGGCTAGCCGGTCACACAGGGAGTGCATTATAATTTTGTAGTTGCAGTTCCTAATTTCAATAGTGATTCCACTCCGTCAAAGTGGAAAATCATAAGTCCAAAAAGTGACAAAATGATTGACTAGACGGTTAAGGTGACAATTCTCATCTGCCTAATCGATCAGACCTTAACCTCAAAAACAGACTTGACTTTACGTGAAAACGCTACAGGAAAATCTGTTGTTGACGCAATTGCCCGAAAATTAATACAATCGAACATTTTCAAGGATGATACCGATTTTACTCGAAGGGTTGCTTGGGTAGAGACCAAATTTGGGGAAGATTCCACGACTTTTTGGGAAGGATATTTCGGTGGAATTTGGCAAGTCGACGAACGCATTTACCATCTTACTCAAGATATATCCGGGTATCCAAGTCTTGCAGGATTGCACGCTAAGATCTTTGAAGCTTTTAAAATACAATGGAATCAGACAACTTGGGAAAGACTCCGGATTCCACTACACTCAGCTCTAGCATTTCGAATTTATTTTGAAGCCTTTTTAGAATTCCCTGTTTCTAGTACAATCGTTGGCCAATCCATTCATTGGAAGAATTACAATTCAAACAATTCAGCCTCTCGGGATCATTTTATTGATCAGGTGAAAATATTAGAAGTCGAGTTCTACTGTAGTCCTGCTCGGATGGACATATCCGGCATTTTATATTGCCCTACGGGAATGCATCCAGGAAATTTCGAACTAATGAAAGAATTCTTTGCTAGTCTCGTGTTGAGATACGACATAAATCCGGGAGGTCAAGGAACCAAGTTTGGATTGGTGGAATACAGTGACACTGCTCAAATGGTTATTCCAGTTGAAAATAATCTGAGTGCATCCGAAATACAAGAACTTATTATTGAACATGAATATTTACTTAGTGGGAAAACGAATACACCAGACGGTATCCTCGCAGCAGTGGATTTACTAAAAAATACAACAAAAAAGTCAAGCGTTCCTCTTGTTATGATACTGCTGACAGACAGGAATTCAAATATGGGTGATCTTACAGCAGCAATGGATGC
Source organism: Protaphorura glebata (assembly GCA_034694305.1). Lineage (NCBI taxonomy): Eukaryota > Metazoa > Arthropoda > Collembola > Poduromorpha > Onychiuridae > Protaphorura > Protaphorura glebata. The sequence continues at coordinate 4,836 of JAQFYE010005220.1, read as the reverse complement.
AGTGGGACAAAATGAAATTATTCCATTTGCCATTGGAATAAATGTTGAAAGTATTGAACCGATTAGACCAGAACTACTGAAATAGGACTCGGCGACCCATCACGTGTGTTTTTGATATCCGCCTTTGATGCATTACCAGAATTTGTCCGAACGCTGAGTGAAGAGACTTGTAAAGTTCCACGCAAGCCTAAATTAAATGAAATCACCTTTGATACAATATATCAAGGACAAACGCATTATTTCGAATTCAATTTGGCAGAAGGCGCTGATATTAGTGTCCGCATCGGATCCCAGGCAGGTCAAACTTTTTACTCGATTAACCAAAACATATCATCAGAGGCTGTGAATGATGGGGATTTGGAAGGAGAGGGCTGGTTCAGTGTTTTCTATTCCTACTACTCAGATTTGCAAAATTTTCGACAAGTCATTGATTCCAAAAATAAGTGTTTCGTCCTCATAGCTTTGGAGGGTCATTCCGACGTGGATGAATACACGATAGAAATCATAGAATTTATAGAGATAACCACGCCTTTTAACACAATAGCCACTACTCCTCCGTGTTCATCAGGTAAATTGTGATAAGACTCACGGTTTCACAAGGGAATATTTCCAAGTGATCATCGAATTTTGACCTGAAAACATTTCTGCGAATTCGTTCATTTACCCTAACACTGCTAACACAATATATAAAATATCTGGTGCTGGTTTTGCCGCAAAATGCTTGGAGTGACCTCCAGAGGTCAAGATGTAATCTACATAAATGGGAATTTAGAAACCCTTCCTGCAAAAGACTTCACTTTCACCACACACCAGTGAGGCCTTTTCCGGGAAGGGTTACTAAGGTACATCACGGATTGACCTCTGAAGGTCACCCGAAACATTTTGTGGCAAAACCAGTGCACGATATATTTAACACACTGTGTTAGAATAAGTAAATGAACTTGCAGAAAAATTTTCAGGTAGAAATTAAATGATCACTTGAAAATGTTCCCTTGTCAGATATTAAATAATTTTAATTCCTATTTTAGGCTTATTTTGTGCAAGAACTGATAGCTACAACGTATACTGGGAAGCATGTGCTGGTACTTTAGCTTGGAACAATTGTCCAAAGAATACGACCGGACTGGCGAAATGGTTTTGCATGAAAGACGGGGAGTTTGAAAAAAAGACACCAGATTTCACTAATTGTTCAAGTGGTTGGATCGATGAAATTAGTGATCAAATTGAAGAAGTTTACCCAATACCTCCCGCAAGAGCGGACATGCTCATAGACCAAATTATAAACAAGAGCGAATTCGTGGGATATTTTGGTCATGAGATTGTAGACATTTTTGATATTACGGGGCGACTACTCGAGCTCGTTTCGTATGAAGCTAGTATTAACGAATTTGAGGAATTGACCAATACTGGATGGAATATTCTGGGAAATATTTTAATCACTACTGAGCCGTGGGACGAAATACCTTTTGTGAGTCATGAACTTTAACTAAAATTTCTAGAAAAATGAGACTGAAATTAATTCTTGCGATTTTAGAGACATCGTCCAAAAGTGAGCAACGAATTTATTTGGACATAGGAGATGACATCCTTGGAACTAGCTTATCGCATAACGCGAAACTCGACTTTCAAAGCGATGAATTGGAATATCGAAAGAACTTCCAAAGATTTAGTGAATTCAATGTACTGGCTGGAGCTCAACTAAAAAGCGGAAAAGAAGAACTGTCTTATCCAGACGAGTATTCCTCACAAGACTCCCACATCGATCTTCCGACTGACTGGGAGGACTACCTTATAAATGAAAATGTAACGTTAGTCGGGATTCAAGTGAAACCAAAATATGCCAATTTCCTATTTCTCGGGCAGCTGAACAAGTTAGAAATTATAGAAATTCTATTTCATCAAGAGAAGCTCAAAAATTGTTATCTTAATAGGTTGGGTCCAGACAAAGTTCCCTCAAAAGACAAAATTATCAATGGGAATGTCATGGGATTCAGTTTTGGTGAACAGTTTGAAAATCTTATTCTAAAAAAAGGAAGAACTTCGACACAGAATACATTTCAGAAGTACGTATTTTTAAAAATATAAAACTTGGTTTTATTTAATTTGACGGTATGACCTTACCTAGTAAGAAAGAGTTGTCAAGGCAAGGTTGTATGCGGTATGTAAGTCTAACTCGTATTTAATTCTACATTACAGAAGAAGGCGTCAGAATCACTTTCCAGCATGACCTACAAGCTTGGGGAGATAGTGTAAAGGATGTGAGGAGATCACTTCACGATGGGGAGAAACAAATGGCCGCCATTGGCACGAGCGCTCGTGTGTATTGGGACACAGAAAATTTGTACGAAATTAAGGCAATGAGCAATTTTTTTACCAATTTTGATGCCAATTGTTGTATAATTTGTACAGGTTTTGGTCAACGACTGGATGCCGTCGAGTAAGTTCATCAAGGTCAGAAACAATATGCGAGTGTGACCATCTGACATCATTTGCTTTGCTCATGGACGTTCACAACTACATTGTAATTGAACACAATTTTTCATAAAACTGACAATGTTCTCTACGTTTATTCTGATATCTCCATGCTTTTTTTTAATTAGGGAAAAGATTTGGCCCTGGAAGTATTGACATTAATTCTGTGTCCATTTCCTATCATCTGTCTCGTTGTTTGCATTTATATGTATTTTCAATGAACGGATCCGAGAAAAGTCCTCGCACGGATTTGACAAGAAATCTTTGCATTTGTCTCATCATTGAAAACATTCTCATGATTTTGTTCACGGACAAACATTATTTGTGGCTAAGTGATGTAAGTACTAGTGAAAGGTAGGCTAATTTGCCCCACATGTGTGCTGGAGTTCCAATATGATTATTCTGTTATTTTTGGACGTTCTTTGAAGCTCCATAGTTCATTTACTTAAGTAGGTAAACACAGAGCCGAAGCCAGGATTTTGGCGCCCTTTGGCACATGAAGAAAAATCGCCCCTTATAGAAATTTATTTCGAAAAGAGGTTTATTAGTATTTTTATGATGTAATCTATTCTGCACCCCTTATTGTCGACACCAGGAAAGGTCAACTAGTTAGGCGGGTAACAGAGGGTGTCTCCCGACAAAATGTGGTGGAGTGCGCGATCGCCGGAGAGGAATTTTTTTTGAGGTTATGTTGAAATTAAGGGCATGTAAAAGTTGTTTTTTGTTGAAAATTTAGAAAAAATGGCGTCCTAAAATTTGTCAGTTTTCTCAGTACAAAGCTTAACTTTGAGAAAAATTGACAATCGGCCAGATGGGCGTAGTTTTTTTTACCTTTCTTCACAATATGCTGAAAAATGAGATAATTCGCTAGAATTCTTTCCATGTGATGTTCGCTCTAAGTTGAAATACAAAATTGAAAATCGGCCCGAAGGGCCGAAATTTTGTCTGTGTTATACTACAACTATACATTTCAATTAAAAAGATATTACATTTTTTCAATTTTTTGCGCCCCCATAAGCTCGCGCCTTTGGGCGAATGCCCTTACTCGCCCATTCCTAGCTTCGGCTCTGGGTGAACATATAATTGACTGAAAAAGAATATAGAAAAATTTTGGGTAGCATTGATTCGCATTCTTTCTGGGATAGCCCTTCCACAAAATCGGAGCCCGTCTTACCCAATATTCTAAAAATTCAGAATTCATCATAATTTGAAGAGAATAATTTTCTTATAGGAGGTCTGTGTAACATCTGCCGTTGCGGTCCATTACATTTTCCTTTGTGCCATTATGTGGATGGGGTTGGAAGGAGCTCTCATGTGTAAAATGTTATTTTTTGATGTTTTCGGAAAGGGGAAGAATTATTTACTGGCGCAATATCTTTTGGCTTGTGGTGTTCCTGCGCTAATCGTTGGAGCTACCGGACTTACGACTGCCGTTAGATCTGACAATGGTTACGAAAATGATTCCTTGTAAGTTGTAGTGAAAATGTTCGTGCAAAAATTATGGTTTCCTTATTGTGCATTTATCAACGGTCTTTGCAAAAAGATACAAGATTTCAAATCATGTACAATATTTGCAAGGTAATGTTATCTGTATGCAAAATATTAATTTTATTGCATGTATTTATGTTATAGCTGTTGGTTGAATGGAGACTATATTTGGGCATTTCTTGGTCCAACGGCTTTAATCCTATCGGTTAGTGCATTCTGATGCTTAAATTTCTTTTTGAAAATTATAATTAATTTTGAACTTCTCAGATGAATTTGTTAGTAATGTCTGCTTCACTGCGGAAAGCCTTCAAAAGGCAGAATAACTCTAATCCAGCGATAAGAGCCACAGGGAATATTTCAGTGTAAGTTCAATCTCATTTTTATGTCCTAACACTGATATTATAATGTGAGAGAACGTTAATTTCTCTAGAAAGTGGATGGAAGGATCATTCTCCATATCAGTCCTTCTGGGTTTAACCTGGATCTTCGGATATTTCATGGTCACAGACAATTCCGTCATTGCTCATATCTCGGCTTACCTATTCACAATTCCAAATGCATCACAGGTAAGGATTGAATATTTCAGAAAGAACTTTTTGAAAATATTCGCAACGTTCGTTTCTTATTTTCAGGGAATATTTTTTTTCATCATACACGGGATCATGAATCCTAAATGTTGGAGTTTAAACCATTTTATAGTAAAAATGTGTGGACTCTACGACACTTGTCGCAGAGCCCCTGACTCTGTGGATTTGGACCGCTAAAGGCTGGTCCAGATGATAACTGATGAATTGTCCCGAAGTGGACAATTCCCTAGGCTAATCGAATAAAGAGAACACCGACAAAAGACCAATACTATTGCAGGGTATTTATTGT
>JAQFYE010005219.1:0-12222 GCA_034694305.1 Protaphorura glebata | reverse complement strand
GGAAGCAATTTTACGTCGGGTTTGACGTCGGAGTCGGAATAGGAATAGAGTTTTGACGTCGGAGTCGGAATAGGAATTAAGTTTTGACGTCGGAGTCGGAATAGGGTCTTCCCGAAGTCAACCCCGGTGTAAAATAATTCTATTCCGAAACGGACGTTTTGGAACTGTTCTCCCCCCATAGTTTTAGGGTTATGTTACAGCCAGGCTCACAATCATTCTTCTTCCTACTGTAAGTTTTGAAGGGAACTACCGGAAGTCTTTGTGAATTTCGTTCCTCAACGTAGTCAGGGTCACCGTCCAACTCATTTCCGTCAGGATTTTCAGTATTCAATGGATCCATTAGTCGAGTTCGCAAGTTCTGATAATGGGACTTTCGAGTCCCCGTACTTCTGTCGTCTGAGACACTCTCGTCATTTTTCTCCAGAGTGCCAAACATGATTTCGGTTTCAGACTCACAATCCATTGAGTCAATTTCTTGGATCTCACATTTAATTTCTGGATTGGATGATAAGGGAGGGTTTTCAATGTGTAGAGGGTCACGGATTGGTTGACCTCCGATTCCATGGGCGACCTTCATGTGTTCCCTTAACTTCCGAATGTACATTTGACAAGTCTCACAATTTCGTTCGCACTCAAAAAAATTATATTCCAAGTCATTAGGCTCATTTTGAGATGAATGAGTGGAATCTGCGTGTCCATCGTTAATATCGGTACATTGGTCAACCTCACGGTCATTGCTAGTCCCGACCTCGTACTTAATATCAATCGTATCCTCATCAGTAGATGGAATTTCAGTCTGGAATACGGTGTCTCGGATAGACTCAGATTCGGACATAACAGGCCCATTCATTTTCACAGATGGGAATTCGGCGTCTCGGACTCACTTGATGCTGTTAAAAAAAGAAACAATTACTTTATGGACAACAGGTAAAACCTTCACAAGAGTTGTTCAGCAGGTCACTGGCTATGACATACAAAAAATGCAGCCTAATCTGACTGGTTAAATACTTTCCGACGTTACCATACCTATTTCTACATAGTAATACGTGTTTAATTAAAGTTTTTTATTTTTTTATATTTAGTTTATTCAAATTTTTAATTCCATTCTCAAAATTTTGACCACTCGAAAAAAAATGTCATTTTCATGCTAATAATCAAACATCGTAATTCGCAATTGCAATTTCATTTTCCAATTAGAACTACTCAACTTAATTGCACTGATATCTGTGTACTTGTAAATTGCAATTGAAATTAAAATCTAATATGAAATAAATTACACTTAAATATGGCAACTTAATTTTCAATTTATTATATTCAGAAATTGGACTCTAATTTGTAATAAATTACATGGTCGGAATGTAATTCGTTATTAATTACACTCTAAAATCTGAATTTAATTTTTAATTAATGATGACATCGGACTGTCAAATGTAATAAATTACATTCAACAGTCGGACTGTTTGTGAATAATTACATTTAGAATAAGAGCCAAACTGTATTACTGTTCCATTGTGTAATTTAAATTTAATTACTGTCGTCCTTACCAGTCCGAATCAGTTGAAAACAAGTCACCTCTTCGTTTGTCTGACTTCAGTTAACTGAGATTAGAAATTAATTGATCAACTACTTAATTGATGGGCGAAGAGTGAATGGCAATTCCAATTTCCCTACAAAAGGAGTTCAGTTCAAGAAATACAAAATTATTCCGAAGAAAGTTTCAAATGAATTCAGAAAGTTTGAATTTTTATGGAATTCCCGCTCTTATCTTTGGAGGATTCGTAGCAGTGTTTAGTTAACCGGAAGGTAAATTGCGAGGATCAAGGAATTATTCAATTTGCAATCAATTCTAGTTTTATTTTGAAACTCTTCTACATGCCAAATTCAACGAAGTAGGTTGCTAAATCAGTTTAACAGTAAGAAAAAAACTGGTCTTGCAGGACGTGAACGGAATAAAGTAAAAGGGCAACGGTTCCAGGAAATGTTGCCTTTATTCGATGCAGACACGTTTATTTACAAAAGTAACGAGACTTCATTCGGTTATTGATTTTTTGGACAAACAAATTATAAATTATTGGAACCTATAGTAATCCGTTTGTAGAATGCGGAACGGTCAGTTCAACTCATTTGCTTTCAAAAAACAACTCTCAACTCTCTTCTTAATTATTATTATTTTCCTTTGTGCAAGGATAGGGAATGAGGATTTGAAAACGCTTTGTACCCGCATCTCTCATGTTCACACCTATATGACCTCCGACGTTCGGGTTACGTGTCCCCACAAAACTTCTTGAGTCGTCCATGTTTTTGAACAGAATATGCAGAACGTTGGACTATACTCAAGCCCATGTTCTTTTTGCTTTTCCATATTCGCTTTCTTGAAATCATACACTCTTTCTAAGGTCACATTTGAACTTTGAACTGATAGACAGACTTCTGTTTTGACGGCTGCGGTTTCTTCACTGCAACGATTTCCCCACGAGACAAAATTCTTAATCCAGAATCAAAGCATTAATTCAAACCTATTGTATCCAAACAAATAAATAAAAAAAAAATATAACAAGATATACAAAAATAATTAACAATTCACAAACTCGTCTTGTTGCTTGATTCTTATTCGTGGACATGAGACTGTTGCAAATGGCCGTCACAGTATTTGTTATTTTTCCCCCCAGCGCCATACATAATTTCGGCTTCAGTCTCACAAGCCATTGATTCAACTTCTTCGACCTCACATTCAATTTCATATTTGGATGATGAGCGGGGAGCAGTGGCGAGTCTAGAATTTTTACCGCATAGGCTTAACTGAAGGAAATGGAGCTGGTCCCCGCGGAGCGGGGTAATGCAGGTACACAATGTCACAATGCACATCAAGTGTTAATATGACCTCGCCAGGTGTCCTCTGAGGTCACCAAAGGTGACATGCAGTAAATGTTGACGGCATTCAACGAAATTTACAGGGTAGGTATACCAGGTTACAAGAATCACCGAGTGTTAATATGACCTCGCCAGGTGTCCTCTGAGGTCACCAGAGGTCACATGCAGTAAATGTTGACGACTTTCAACAAAATTTAGAGGGTAGATACAAAAGGTCACAAGAATCACCGAGTGTTAATATGACCTTGCCAGTTGACCTCTGAGGTCACAGAAATTAGATGCAGTAAATGTTGACGGATTTCAACAAAATTTAGAGGGTAGATACAAAAGGTCACAAGAATCACCGAGTGTTAATATGACCTCGCCAGGTGTCCGCAGAGGGCACCAGAGGTTACATGCTGTAAATGTTGACGGATTTCAACAAAATTTAGAAGCTAGATACAAAAGGTGACAAGAATCACCGAGTGTTAATATGACCTAGCCAGTTGACCTCTGAGGTCCCAGGGGTCAGATGCCGTAAATGTTGACGGCTTTCAACAGGTGTAGAAGGTCACTAGAATCACCGAGTGATAATATGACCTCGCCAGGTGACCACTGAGGACACAAGAGGTTAAATTTTAAAAGTTGCTCAGAATTGTCTGAAACGTTCATAAATGCAATAAAAAGTGGGTGTCGGAGGGTGACCTCGACCTAGGTCACCAAGGTCACATGCAGTAAATGCTGACGGATTTCGACGAAATGTTTAGGGTAGGTACACAAGCTCACAAGGATCACGAAGTGTCAATATGACCTCGCCAAGTAAACTCTGACCCATGGTCACCGGATGTCAAATTTAAAAAGTTGCTCAGAATTGTCTGAAACGTGCATAAATGCAATAAAAAGTGAGTGTCAGAGGGTCACCAGAGGTCACATACAGTAAATGTTAACGGATTCTGATGAAATCCTCAGGGTAGGGACGCAAGGTCACAAGGATCACCAAATGCTAATATGACCTCCCCCTGTGACCTCTGACCCAAGGTCACCAGAGGTCAAATTTTTAAAGTTGCTTTGAATTGTCTGAAACGTGCATAAATGCAGTAAAAAGTGGGTTTCAAAGAGTGGCCTCGACCCATGTCACCATCTAGCTATCTAGCCATACGCAGTATCTGTGTGTTGTTATAAAGGTTTCTATTTGGTATTCAGGCAACACATAACTACTCGGTCCTTACAGCGTTTATTTTGAACTGAATTTGTGTCTCCAGTGATCCCGACGCTGATGTTGACTGAGTTGTCCCAATGCGTCCACTTACTTTTTCTTCTGCCTCCGAATCTGTTGACTGTCGAGTTTTTCAACCCATTCCTCTATTTGTAATAATCGCTTTCCGATCACACCGCCATCACCGTGTGTGTCCGCAAGTTCCAAGCATCATGACAGACATGACATCATGTAGTTTTATTAGTTTTGTAGAAATTTTAAAATCAGATTTAGAGGAAAGTTCCATATGATCTCCCATGCTAAAATTTTGAGAACAAAGACTCTTTGGGCTTTATTCGAAAAGAACGACTATTTATTAATGACCGTAACTTTGCCTGTCGAACAAAAATACTTCGGCATATTTAATTTGGTCACCTAAGGAGCCGCTATGAATTTTTGTGACCGAATCGCTATTTGACAGGTTTAACAGGCGTCCACCTGCTTCAGAATGATCAGTTAATGTTTGAATTATATGTTACCACAATTTTTTAATTTAATGAACTCTGTAAATTACTTTAAACTAACTACTGAAAATGACATCTCGCTAAATCAAAACCCCAAAACCTAGAATTAAGAGACGACTCCATCATTATAATAATGCAAAAATTATTACGGGTCTGACAATTAATTTAAATTTAAATTGGAACTACCACAATAATATTACTAATGTCTACTCCGTAGTGATACGTAGTTTGGCTGAAGTATCAAGAACAACGGATTTCATCTTATAAGATTGTGATATTAATGGGTTTATAGGACAGTGATGCTATATTGAGTGAAGAGATTTTATTTTATTTTATTTGATAATAGATACAGCAGAATTTTACACGAATAAATGTACAGCATTACCGGCAATAATCTTAAATTAATTGAAATTACCAATATTTAGAAACATTTGAGACAACCATAATCACAGTCATAAGGATAGGTCATATACAGGGTGATTCAAAACCAACCTACTATTCGTCCTAATTTTCTCAATTTCAACTTTATCTAAAAATTGAGATAGCCATTTTATTTGTAATTTAATTACACGTCTTTTGAGTGGAAAATATTTTCTCGAAATTTCAAAAAAAAATCAAACTTTTTAGAAATTTCTTGAAATTTTTTGTTGAGAAATTTGTGAAATTTTGAAAAGCGTCATAGTTTTTGAGAATTTTTGAAATTTTTACTGCAATCAAAATGTCAGTTTGTTTTTCATTTGCATCATCATCAGTCATTGACAGTACGCGCTGTAAAGTGTTCAACGCCTTCGGGCATATAGCCGAAAAGACGAGCAATTAAATTTCGAATAAAATGGCTATCTCACTTTTTAGATAAAGTTAAAATTGAGGAAATTAGGACGAATAGTAGGTTGGTTTTGAATCAGCCTGTATAATCATGTTATTTGCACGGGGATTTTTCATTTCAACAATATGTGGGCAAGCTATAAGAAATTCGTAATACGAAGGAGATATGTGAAACCAATGCTAAGGCGGTGATCTTTTACACATTTTGAAATCATTACTTTAAGCTTTCTAGATGTAGCATTCCATGATTAATGGTTTACATCATACGTTTTAGCAGGGTGGAGAGAAAAATGTTACACGTGTTTGCACAATAGTTATATATTTTTTGATTCAAATAGATGTGCGTAGCTCCACTCTCCGCACGGCCAACTGATCTAACAATGTGTTAATAAACAAATCATTAATGACTAGCACTTGGATTACAGTTGTCGCCCTTCGGCCTTGAAGTGTCAATTGTGTAAAACAGAGTCCTGTACTTCTTCCTTGGTTATCTTTGCGCTATATTATTCAAATTAAACTTCACATATAATTTGCTCCAGCGGCACCAACCACCCAAAAAATGAGCGTACAACTGCATTGAAGGTGAATGCATCTTGAGTGGCATCCTAATAAACATACACTTCAACACGTGGTTGTACTCTCATCTTTTGTGCGGAAGTGCCACATGGCACAAGGAGCAAATAAGATGCTCGCTTAATTATTGAATTATATGATTTTATCACTAGAGACATCAGCACCTGTTAGCACTAAATAATGAAGCATAGGGGTAAGGAGATCTTATTTCAAGGTGCTAAAATTAGAAACAGAAAATTGTGTGAATTACTAATACTAAAATAGTGACGGAAGCTTATCGCGCCAAAGTCTATACCGTTTCAAATGATTTCGAATTGAATTGATCAGAAAAGTTAGTGTAGAATAGATAGACAAACAACAGTTTACAAGAATGACAACAATGCTTTGGACAATTGTGCTGTAATATTCTTTGACCGTTGACACAATACAAATGAAAATACAAATGATATACACAATAAACACTGCGGCAATGCTCGAGCCTAAAGTTAATGCATTGATTGCAGATTTTGGTTCATAGCGTCCACTTGCTTTTTCCTCCTGCCTCCGAATCTCTTGTTTCTCTAATTCCTCAACCCAACGGTTGTATATTCCAGACTCCACTATCCGAAATAGTTGCTTCCCAATTATTCCGCCATCACCTTGTGTGTCTGCAAGTTCTACGCCGACATCATGAGGAAGAAACGTTCCTCTCCCTTTGTATATCTTCGTGTTGTTTTCATTTTCAATCATCTTTAATCGTAGCCTTGCCATGTCAATATCCTTGTTATTTCCAACGTAAGCTGTTTTTGTACACTGAAGAATCTTTGGCTGAGATATATCATCAAAATCTTCCGGTGGAACAAGGCGATGTAATATACGCTTGTACAAGTCTCTTTTGGATTCAAAACCCGGATTAGAACCTGGACTTCCATGTTGAAGAGTTTTAGCCCTAAGAGCTCTAGGAAACCAGGTCTGCATTGTTGTCTCATCCAAGCATTTTCTTATTAATTCCTTTCGTCTTGCCGGTGTCGCCTCATCATACATGGCACCCCTGATTATGAAGCAACGCCGAGCTTCTGAAGCGAATTCTGCCGTGTTTAGCACATGGATTGTGTAGTTACGACCCGCCAACTGTGAAAACGTTTCCAGTCTCGTGACAGGCATAGGTGCAGTCATATCTGTTACTACTATACCTTTGTATGCATTGACTAGAATGAAGAACGTGAGACCAGATGGTGCAAGAATCAGAAATGTCGCATAACCTTTAGTTGTTGAGAGTTTAGATCGCAGATTTACAGATTGTTCGAATACGATAGCACAGAAGATGAATTCGATGCCCGTCTGAAGTGGAAATTTTTGTATTGCCCAAGTGCCTCTTAATGTGATGCAGATGAGGAAACAAATTACAAGGATACATACCCACAGACTTAGTTAAAATGGTCTTATGTAAGCTCTGAACGTGATTCCATGCTCCGCCCCATCACAAGTCAGGAAATTCAAGTCCATCATTTTGGTTTTGAATATGATTGAATTTGGGATCTGCCGATCTGGCATTAATATTAGGAGCTTAGAAAATAACCAAGTAAAATGTCCATGACACGGATCGTAACCGCTCGTGTACATGGAATTGTTTGCAAACCCATGTACTAGAAGTTTCCAAATCACTACTTGAACTTGAGAGATAAATGATGCATTCGATGGTCGATACATCGACGGTGACGGTATTGACGAAAGTGGTGTGTCGTTGACACACCGTTTTTCATCAGGGTCTATGTAGAAGAATTGTATTCCGGCACAAAGTGAGACAAATTTTGACTTGTAAAAGTGATTGAGATTTTGCATTGTCCATTGACTTGTTGGAATGGTAACTTCATAGAATTGTAGTGGATTCTTAGTACCATACGAGCAGATCAAACCTCTCGTGTTGGATCTCCAAAGTTGGACGTCATGGAAGTAGAATACGAAGTATTTGAGTTGACGGGGATCATGCGTAACTCGATTCAAACAAATCTCGTTTGATGGCGACGAACATTCCCAAGTAAATTCAACAGATGTGTGGAAGTAGTGTATGAAGGAATCTAGGTATCTAAGTTCATCACTAAATCCAATAGAGCCGGGTATGCCAAAGTCATAGCTGAGGGAAAACGCAAAAACTCGCCACATGTAAATCCAAATATGCCGGAAATATTCTTCAGTGAAATCTGTTGGTAAGATTGCAAAATGGGAAATGCATGTGTATTTTCCCAAAAGATGATTGAAATGATGAAATTTATCCAGAACGGTTGTCGTACTCGTTAGGCCAAAGAAATACGAATCGGAATCATCAGGGGGTTGTTCGAAGTCTGATGAGGTGATGATTACCGGAGTTAAGATTGGATATGTCTGAATAGACAAGTTCGACTTTGTTATAATGATTTGATTCAAACAATCTTGAAATGGTTGCAGGTATGGATTTAAGTCAAATATGGGCTGTATGTTGTTGGAAATCTTGTTGCTTGGCAATGTCTCAAAACGTTTAGAGTCCGTAGTAAGAAAACGTTTATGATCAACAGCTGAAAGTGGCTTTGACTTTGGCGCAGGGAATGATTGAATAATGTCACTTTCACTTTCACGGCCCATGACTGTAGAGATACGATAGAACATTAACGTTATTGAGATTGCACAGACTAGCTCTAGAATGTTCACCATTTTATTTAGATAATAATATTTTCAATTGAAATTTACGTCTAACTTGATGTGAAGGAGAAAAGATAAATACTAAAATGAGTGTCTTCGAAATAACTCCGCACTCGTCGATTTTGAATACCCAAGCAAAAATCGATAAACCTTTGAGTTAATTACTTCGTCTCGAAATTGCTTTCCAAGACTAAATACTTAATTTTACCTGACGTGACCTTAGTCACGAAAGCAAAATATTATAATGCTAAGAGCTTTCAAATGATTTCCGTTCCAAAGTTATTGAAATTGATGGAGTTGTCGCATGAGAATTTAGATTGCCAGTAAATAACAAATTAACAAATGAATCGCTTCTAGAGAACAATGCAGTCTGCTCAATACGGTAGTGGATAAAGTTTAAAATAGGGTCACATAAAGACATGGGTCAAATTCAAATTGTGTGACATTCGAAACGAGATATCCAGCCTTTTATGAAGTTTCTGCTCTCCATTCTCTCCATTGCGTAGCAATAAACATCAAGATGTCAGCCAAGATGTCTGAAGCATACTTGACCAAAATCGCCAAGTCTTAATATTAAGACTATCTTCCTAGCACATATAATGAGGAAATCCAAAGCCCGGACAATTTTAATGTGCAACTACTGACTGGAATATTTGTTTGTCAAACAAGACATTGCACAACTGAATTCAGAAGTTGGCGTGACATACTGAAAGTCAATTTAAGTCAGACCACAAGTTACGAAACATATGCACCATTTTCATGTCTCCATTTGTCGTGTACCTCGTAAAATAAGTAATGGGGGCACAGGGATTGTGGTGACAGACATCGATGCACCAGTACGTGGAAATATGAATTTTTCATTGCAATGTCTAACTAACCTAAGTGTCGAATTCATGACAAGTTTATTTTCTTTGAGCGAAACATCCAAGACAGGGAAAGATTTTATGTACAAGTGAATACCGAGGCATTAATTGTTAATTCAATTCAATTCAATTCAAGCTTTATTTACCGTGTATTGGTGTATAATATGAAACATACAAGTATGTGTAACACATTGATGCCAACACCCACGCACGTTCGCGAAAAATAAATTGCCTTTTGATCGCAGATCTCATCATGATTTACAACGATAATAAATACTCAATTTAAATAATTTCACTCATCAAATTACAGAATTTGGTTTCTCCTTATTAGTGTATTATTCTTTTATTTCCTGAATCGAAGTCTTCGTACCGTTTTGAAATGACCAGTTTTCTCACTTCCGTATCAAAAACAGCATTGCTTCTTATTTGTTTGATTTTTGAATCTAAGTGATTCGATGTCATGATCATCTGATAAAAAAGTACTCTCCTTGATTTCAGAAAAAAGACGTGTGACAGAAGATTCGTTAATAATATGTTTATGTAGAAATTTAAGTCCGTATACTTCATAACGTTCGCTAGTACTGATCCAGTTAAGCTTGTCAAATGCGTAAAATTTATCGTCTTTGTACTTGTCATTTGATAATATTACACTTTTGGCTAACCTCTGCATGATCTTATCTATACGTCCATATTCCACTTTCGTCAAATTCCTTCATGCAAGAAAACATAGTTAATTTTTGATAATACTAAACTTGTGCTAAATATTTTTAACCAATTTTGACCAAAACAATGCTTATATCTATTGATCAGAAACATCCGTGCATTCACTTGTGCCATGGTATGTTTCAGCATGTTCATTCAATACTTGAATTCTTTATAACTATGGTGATTTTTGAGTTTAACCGCTGCACAAGCATAAGCACATTCGTTTTCGATTTCTACGACCGTTACGTTATTTAAAGGTTTTTCGGATAAAGGCATGTCCGCCCGACGCAGGTTTCAAAGCCCGTTATTACAATACGTCCAAAATATAAGTTAAGAAATAGGGAAAGCGCAGAAATTTCTGAATGATATTGTTCAAAAAAGTAAGGCAATTTATTTAGTTGTTTATTTTCGTACCGCAATTTGCCATGACTAGGTCTTTACTCCTTATATTGTGAGTTAAGCATTGTCAAATAATGTACATGATACTTCAATTAAAAAACAATACTACAAATATGTTAGCAAACCTTATTACACGCTTTCATAATTTGTTGATACATAATAGAATATCATTTTTTAAACAGGTTAAGTGAGGACTCCACTTCAAGCTGTTTCCTGTACCCCACACATAGCACGAGTAATATAAATGTGTAAACACAAGAGCCTTAACTAACAGTATCGTGTTTTCTTCCGATATTTCAGGACGTAGGGTGTGCAGTGGAGCCATTTTAGCATATATTGTTCGAGTAAGATGCAGAACATGGAACTTACACGATAATGTGTTGTCAATTATAAAGCCAAGAATTTTTAGAGAGTCTTTCAATTTAATGGAACAATTATTCACTTCAATAGAGACAGTACCGAATTTCTTAACATTACTAGGAATACAAATTTACGTCGGTTCTGTCTTTTCACAACCCAACTGTAATCTATTCGTATCCAACCACGTTTTAATATCTGCAATATCAGATTCCAGTTTATTAATAAGACTCGGCAACTCAGCAGGATAAGAGGCAATTAAGAGAGAAAGATTATCAGCAAATGGAATAGCTAAGCACTGAATTTGAATAAAAGGTACATCGTTTATAAAAATGTATAACAATAATTCGGAGAGAACTCCACCTTGAGGAATTCGCCATAGGTCTGCACAACGTCTTGAATATATCTCAAAATGATCTTTAACCTATTGTATTCTCTCAGAGAGATATTCAGCAAACCATGTTGGATTAAATCAAGCTTTAATTCGTTGTTCAGGTAAAAATTTTCTAGAGACAAAATTAAATGTTTTTTTCAAGTCACGCGTAACCAGTAAACAAATTTTACCCAAATCCATAGGCGAGATAGCAAAATTGAATAAATACAGTAATCAGTTCCATACTTTGATCGAAATACAAATTGATAGTTAGAAAAGTTAATCTTTTATGATCTTCAAACTCATTTAGTATGTTAAACAATATTTTCTCATATATCTATATAGGTAATGTATGGTAAAATAGCAATAGATCTACAGTTTTTAAAATACTGTGTGGGAAGCCTTACCTGTCACGGCAGATAGATGTTTAATAGGATCAACTTTCCAAATTTAGTTGGGGGTTGGATCGCTGGGGCAGACATGGTGGTATATTTTTTTTGGGGTGGGAAGTAGTGGTTCGGATGTGATATGTGGCGTATCTGGTTGTGGTTGTTCTGGTACTGGTTGTGTTGGTGTGGATAAGGTCGGATGACCATTGTTAAGGGAAGGTGGTGTTACTGGTTGTGTAGGAGAGAGTTATAGGTTCTCCGTTTGGTTGAGGGGGATGGGGGGGGGGGGGGGGTATCGTAAGTGTTGGAGTTCTGGCTGCATTCTGGCTGTATCGCAAGTGGTTCTACACGTCATGTGCATTGGTGGTACAAAATCTACAGGGTGGACCGACATCGCAGTACAATTGGTTTTGGTCTTTTAGACACAAGCTGGAATCCTGTTTGTGGGTAACGTCCACGTTGACGGCCATATTGGTTGTGGTGGTGGTGGTGGTGGTGGGTCAGGTTGAATAGC
>JAQFYE010005218.1:0-12222 GCA_034694305.1 Protaphorura glebata | reverse complement strand
AGAAAATCCCAATTTGCACAAAAGTAGCTAATGCTTATACAGCTTGAATATGCGTCATATTTCCTTGTAAGCTCTTGCGCAATAACGAATATTGACTCATTTATAACGCTAGCTCATGGCTCAATCAATCTAAAAGTGGGACCGAAAGGTTATGTGTCACCCTGTACCATTAACACTAACCTCAAATTCTTAACATGAATAAACAACGTAACTTCAGTCTTTCGTATGAATGATGCCATTGGACTGTGACATTGTGACGCAACCGCAGTCACTGAAAGATCGAAGAATTGAACCCCTGCACAGCAAAACAGCAGGGGTCAGGTCAACCGAGGTCAACTCATACCATTATGCTGCAGCGGAGAGCGGACTACTTCTAATTATTCTCACAGTTAAAAGTTCTAGTCATTTTAATCTCATCAGTTCAAAATTCCCGATTTAACAGTTGAATGAATTCTTGGCTTATAGGCCTGAATTGATATCAACGAGGTCACTCTTCTCTTAGAAGTCACTCTAGAGGCCCCTCACTCTTTGGACGACAGCAAAACGAATGCATAGACAACAAAACTTTAATCGTTCGTATGATGTCATTTATTATCGTTGGTGACTGTGACGTGACACCATGTTTTGACACCTCGACACCACGTGACACCGTGACACAGAGACACCATGATTTGACAGAAATATTACACCCTGGCTTTTGGCTTCTATTTCGTGCCCACCTGAAGGTGTCCAATGAGACGTAGGAAGGAAAATTGAAAAGTGTCAAATTGAACGTAGTCACTCGTGTCTCGTGTGTGCGGTTCAATACGTATACGTCATATTTTGCGGGACTGATAAAGTTAAATTATTAAATAGTAATTAGTTTAAACCAACAGTGTGATATTTAGTAGTAAACCACAAATTGCAATAAAAAAAATTGTAGTGCCTGTGAATCAATAAAGCGAGAGAGTTCTCTTGGACTGACTAATACGCAGAAAAACTTCTCAAGGTCACGAATAGGTAAATTCAAAATTTTGAATACAATTATTAGAAATTCTAAATTATTTTATGCGCTTGAATAATAAATATTAGAGTGGTTAGTATTTAAAAATACATGCATAGCTTGTAAAATTAGAATTTACTTGCAGTACAGTTGATTTGAGAAAACATTCTAAGTAACGGTTCGGCCTTGAGATAATTTTACAATCAACAATTTCAGTTCTTTTTCTTTTTTGGTTTACCAGTGATAAAAAATTCAGAACAGTAGTTAAGTAAATATTAGTTATCTATTGGGGTGTCGTTCGTACTACTCTTATCAGTTAATATTAAAAATTGGACGCACCTGTACTTGAATTTGGAATTTTTTATGACATTTTAGAATTTTGATTGGAAATATTGGAATTAGTTGCGAGATGCAATTGAAATTATGGGACGATGTTAATATTCTGAATTATTTGAACATTTCATGAAAATGATGACAATTGTGAATTAAGTTTAATTCAAATCAACCCATTCTGAACTTTCTAAAAATGGTAATAAAAATTGCTCAAACACTGCCCCTCGTCATATCGAGGTGTTCATTTGGCCTAATGGGCAATGGAAGTACCCCTAGGAGTAGGCCAAACCCCTAGTAGTAGGACATATCTTACGTATATAAATTGCCGTTCTCATAAAATAAGTGAAATAATAAGAGATTAAACACAAGAGTACGAAGGCTTGAAAAGTGCTTCGGATATTTACGTGTTACAAAATGAAATATTTCCCTAATATTCTATTGTTGAGAAAATCGGCTCGAATATTGACAACGGACTAAACTGAAATTCTTTACCATAATAAAAATAATTTACTAACGAGGAAACTTATGTGAGGTGATTTCATGCGATCTCGCCCAAACTTTTTTTCTACAAATCCTTTGCCCCTTCAATGTCATCAGCTCACGCAACACTCAAAACTCGATTTTTTATAAAATAGACAAGTTATTTCCAAGAAGTTCAAAAAGTCTTTGTTCTCAAGATTTTAGCATGGGATGTTCCATAGACTTTCCTCAAAAACTGATCTCAAGACCAATTTATTTTTACAAAAATCCAAAAAACATTTTTCTTAGAAAACCGTTGAAATATTTGTAATAATAAATTAGAAGATGGACAACCTCATTACTTTGCATATTCGAATTCGAATGTACTTTCGTCCTGAAGTCAACACAACTTCGAGTTATGATATTAAATTGATATTATTCTCTGGGCGCAAATACATTCAAATATTATTCCAAATATTATTATTATTATAATTCCTATTTTATTTTGGTCATACGATAAACAAACCGTTCCATTTGAACCAGTTAAATAATCCTTACAATTTTTATACAATCTTTTTGACGACAAGCTGGCCAACTAACGCATGGCTATGGCTTTATTCAATTTGTATCATATTTACAAGTTTTTTCATTTCATATCATAGCTTGATGGAAGTACATGAGTGAAATGGACTTGTTAGCGTGCCGGATATTTATATTATATTTATAGACTTATTTCTTCACAATTCAACGAATTCAACTTTGACGGCTCAAACTGGTCAATTACTAGCCTCTTGGCTTGACTTGAGAAATTTTTCATACGCGGCTTCATCCATGAGTTCATTCATTTCTTCCGGTTTGCTCAATTCCAACTTGAAGAGCCAACCTAAATTAAAAAATAAAATAAATATTATTAACTAATCATTCATTTCACTACAGCGATCTAATCGTAAAATTCAGGATAAGAATTGAAGTCCGAATATTAATAACAGTTCATTCTGAAATTCTTGATCTGAATAAAATACTTAGGTTAATAATTTTGATAAAAAGCTCACCTTTATCGTAGCAAGATTTGTTGATCAAGGCAGGGGTATTCTCAACTTCAGTATTCTTTTCAGTGACTTTTCCCGTTAATGGACAATAAAGCTCACTGGCTGCTTTGACACTTTCCAATGCACCACACTCATCTGAAATTCAGTGAAAATGATTAAATACGACTTTTTTTTATAACTGGAAGGATTTTGATCTTTTCTGGTAACTTTTTAATAAAATCCCTAGTTGAATTGACATTATTCCCATCGAACACGCAGACAAGTTGAATATTAATTAGTTAACGATGAGTGGAAAGCCATTTTAATGTTCCAGCGTAATTATAATTGGCCTAGAAATGATAGTTCGATTAAGGGAGGTTTCTGGTGAACGGAGGGTCAAAAACTCAATTTTTCTTAATACCTCACCACAACTCAAAAATTAAAAATGTGGTGACCGCCAAGCCTAAATATAAATTTCGTCTTAATTTACTCAACTTTTCACCAAAAGACTATAGAATAGTAATTGACTTACCCATAATGGCAAAATCGGTGCCTACATCAGGGAGTTGGGCGTAGACAATATCTCCAAGAGAATCTTGAGCATACTGTGAAATTCCAATCGTTCCAATTTTTCCATTTAATTCCACCCACTCATGTTTTTCTGAAAATTTCCTTGCTAAAAAGATTGCAAATTTTAATTATTAGTTCCAAATCAAATCAAAATCGGTATTAATTCAGCAAATTAATTTAACTTTCGTAATTTGTAATGGGTACTTACCTCCAAGTGCAGTCGTAGTTGAGAACCTTAGTTTTTGGGCAGATGAAACGAAATTAAAATTTGTTTTAGTTTTGATGACTTGAACAAAAACTCTGGAAATGAGTCCCATTTTTTGGTTTGAAAATCAAAATGAGATTCAATTCAATTGTGGCGAGGAAGGCTTGAGAATTAAATGTGGCTAGTGTCTGGTTGTTCCTTCAGAGAGATAAGGTCGTGTCATTGGGAAAAAATGAGCTTCAAGTTTAGGTTTTACTGATAAGACCAAATTTTCCTTATGCGCTGCTCCTGTTCTCCACTTCTGACCCGTCTGATTGCTCAATCCTAATCTTCCTTCTTTTTCTTTAAATAAAACCTTGACTTCAAATTGGTTCACTTCAGTTCAGTCTTTGGCTTTGGGTTAAATACGCAAGGACGAAGGTTATGGAAGACAGGACAGATGTTTCAATTTTGCTCTGAAAATTTAAAAAATACTATTAAAATAATATCGTACGTAGTCAAATCGGCCCGATACCATAGTAACCGAATTAAAATATAATTTTAATTAAATTTAATATTTAATTAATTTTTTGCGCCCGACCTCCAGATTCTAAACTGACATGGCCAAAGGCCCAATCAAGCGTCAAGCACAATTATTTAAAATTAAATTACAATTATTCTAAATCGCAATCTTGTTCTCATTTCATAAATTTTGAAAATGTATTCTTGAATTTCGAAATTATTTGCAATTTAATGGAGGTTAATTTATCCACCATCAATAGCAATAGTCATCAGTTACATTTTTATTACGAATTAATTTATTTCCTTTCGTTAAATTCACATTTGATTTATGTATAAGTCAGTCTAATTTGTAATCGTTCGGGTGGTTGATGAAATTGTGTAGTAAGTGGCAGAGTTGTCATCTTTAACCTTTTACACTTTAAAGGTCAAGGGTCATACATATATCCAAGGAGCATTCATATATAGTGGTCTTTGGTCTCTGAGGAGTGCTCTATAATTGTTTACAAAAAAAATAACAACTTTTTTTCAGTCTGGATGAAAATGTATTACAAAGTCCCATCTGGTTGGCAGTTTTCATCCAATGTTAAATATCCATATGGGGAATCCTGGGTTGAAATGCCCTAGTAACCGCATGGTTTAGAGAGAGTAAAAAACACAATTTTATTTTCGAGAGGTCAGATAGAGCACTCCGTATAGCCAAAGACCTCGGTGTATCCTCCGTGATAATAAATATAGTAATGATCACCTCCCATTCTGAGTGCAGCTTATTATGATTAATTGGGCAAAATATGTGAACTTTCTAATTATCGTTTGGATGATCATTTGTGAATATTCGACTTCAACCAATGGTATGTACATAACGTGTAAACGGCCTAAGGTTTACGAATAGTTTGGTTTGCCCAGTCTCTAATATTGCAATTTAATCAGAAGATGGGAGGAATTTTCTACAAATCGTCAAATATAATGACAAGGAATTCCCCAGGACTACGATATTCGCGAATTATCGGAGAAATGAAGCGGATGAGCTGATGAAAACACAAAATAGTCAAAAATTCACTCGCTGTTTGAACTGTGCAACGGGAACAGGAAAGAACAAATGCCCTGCCGGGAAAGTGCGGACAGCAAGTGGAAATTGTGTACCTGCAGCACAATGGTGATTCAAGGTTTAATTAGTATCTTTACAACCAAACGTACGCAGCAATATTTACCATCAGAAAACCCAGGCTATTAATGCACTACTTTATATAACGAAAGATATCCGAATTTCATGGTCAGCCCATAAAGGAACGATTCTACTGTGCATTATTTCCGAACACAATGTGGATCAGCAATTTGCCCTCAAAGGAATAGTAGTTCCCGCAATCCACATTGCGTGCTTTCCGCAATATTGCGGGCATCGCGGAAGCCGATTGCGCATTGCAACCAAGAACCAATCGACTGGGTCGTTTTATACGGACATTGCCGGGATTGTGGGTGTTTCAACCCCTGAAAACTTTGTTTTCGCATGGGAACGGACTGTTTTTGTTGTTTATTTCCGGTCCACCATATTTCGCTGTGGAATTGGTCCGCACCAAGAAGACTTCACGTGTAACTACGAATTCTCATAAGACTTGGAATTTTCCCCCCAATGTTAAATTCCCATTTGATTTTGTCATGCCTCCCATGTAATTTAAATTCAAAATCCTTCCATTCCTCCGACAACCTTAACTATTCTTGAAAATTGAAAAATATACAAAATACTCTCGCAGGATGGGTCACGGCTCCTCCTTATACAGCAATCAACTATGTACTCCCCCCAGAGTGAAATTATTTGTTTATTTTCGGAATCAACAACTTACGGCTCCTCCTGTAACCACAATCAACTACACGTGAAGCCTTCTTGGTCCCACAAAGAAGACTTCGCGTATAGTTGATTACGGTATAAAGAGGAGCCTCTACTTATCCTGTGAGATTATTTTGCATTTTTCTCAATTTTCAAAAATAGTTAAGGTTGTCGGAGGAATGGAAGAATGGGAAGGATTTTGAATTTAAATTAGACAGGAGGCACGGCAAAATCAGATGGGAATTTAACCTTCGGCTGAAACTGCCAAGTATTATGAGAATCCGTAATGCTTTCCGCCCAGAGTGAAAAAAGTTGTTTATTTTCGGAAACAACAAGTCACGGCTCCTCTTGGTACCGCAATCAACTACACTAAACGTGAAATCTTCTTTGTCCGCACTATTGCTGACCATAATATTGTGGACATTGCGCCTGCACATTGCGAGGTGGACCTTTAGCCCTAATGCCACAAATAACGAATATCAGCTGTAATCAACTTTAAAATATGATGAAATGGGCGTTTTTTTGTCCGTATGTGGTAGCGATGAAGTATTTATGGCTCGGATCGGTGTTCCGAATTGGCACAGCCGAACAGTTTCGTTTACTGGGCTTGTGAATGTCCGACCTCGTCAATTACAAACCTCAGGTACTTTTGTACATACATAGGGTTCGGGATTGAGACAGTTGAGTCGATTCGCTAAATAGGTAGGGATTTTAGAGGGGTGAACGTTTTCGGAAGATTAGAACCGCAAATACACCTCTAATCAAAATGAACATTTACTGAATATAGGTCCTTCGTTAAGGTTAATAAGGTTTATTTACCTAGTTTGCTTGCTGCTACTTAAATTGAAATTATTATGAATTTTGTCGTTACTGTAACATAATTTTTTGCATTCAAGCCAAAAATTAAAAGCAATTGGGCACTTCTCCGGGAATGCCCTGTATTTAAGCCAACTCCGCACCATTTGATTGAAAAATTACGCTATGATTGTTAAATAATAATGTTATAAAAAAATGCTAATTTCTGAAATACTTCTAGATTTCCATCACAGTCTCAGTCGCTCCGGCATTGTATTCTCGTGATAGTAAGTAGCCGGAATGATTAAAGCAGCAGCACATCGAGTAATATTACTTTGCAACGATTCAAGACAAATACAAATGGTTTGTACAAATAAGAACCTATCATTACACTGAATCCATTTCCCCGTGGAAAATCTGAATTGTGAATGAAATTGAGAAAACCTGAGATTGTAAACTATTTTTACACTTTAAGGTATTGAAATACTAATTTGATGGTAATAAAAATAATTCGTTCCTCTTATAACTGACCGCAATGTATATTTATTCAATTAGTTACATCTAATCAATACGGGTACCAAATTTCTGCTGATGTGTTTGTAAATTAAATCATATTTCAAATATAGTGATTTTCTACATTTGAGCGTACCAGTTTTTGCATATACAGGGTGTCCACGAAAAAGCGCATAGTTGTTTGATGATATTTTGGCTTAGTTACAAGAAACTATGTTACGGTCAAGTTAAAAATCCTTGGGAGGGTGGGACAGATCCATAATACTAATGTCCGCTTTAAGTTACCAAATTTAGTGTATATGTAGTTTACGTTGATAAAATAAATCTACATTTAAAGATAATAACTCGGGTATCGGGAATATTTAAACAGACATCGGCGTAAAGTCCCATGGCTTTGTTAAATTTATTTTACGTCTCCCAGAACGTTGATACATATATAGGAATTCACTGTAGAAAATGTTTAAGGAAACATAGATTATGTCGAACTTTGCGCCTAAACTACCAATCTCTTCCTTCAAAAATCGAATGTCTGAGACGACTACAGCCTAACAGACCCAACTCTCTGCCCAGTGTAATCAACACTAATCGGTGGATTTGTCGACCTATTTTAAAATAGTTTCTCTAGCATTTGATTCTCTGAGCATTCAGTCTGACCACGCGCATTTTCTAATGTCATACAGTTCTTTACAAATGCTATTTATCTATTCTTCAAACGTTCTGCTTTATTTTAAGTCTCCAGGTTTCTAGTCGCTTTAACTTGTACTTTGTTCATGTTCATTCTCTACACACTACATAAGTGTGAAATTAGTGCTCTCCACGAATCCGGATTCGCGAATCTCGAATCCCGCAAAACCCGGATTCGGATTCGGATTCGTTAACTCGAATCCGGATCCGAATCCGGATTCGCACTCGAGTGGTGAATTAGCCTCAGGGTAGCCTGAAAATGAGATAAAAATAATCCCATGGTCGGACTCGGATTCGCACGAATCCGGATTCGCGAATCTCGAATCCGGCAAAACCCGGATTCGGATTCGGATTCGTTAGCGCGAATCCGGTAAAAATCGGATCCGAGATCCGAATCCGGATTCGAATCCGGATTCGGATTTGTGGAGAGCACTATGTGAAATAAACAGATTTTCTCTTCAAGGCCATTCGTTCTCTATTCATTTTCGAACGTTGTGCTTTTTGGTCAGCGGACTCATGATTTCTCTTTAGCTACAACCCATTCTTTATTCAGACGATTTTCTGCGGCGACAAACATAGAGACAGACATCGCGTACAAACTATAGAGGTAGCACGCCCTTATAAGGGGGTGCTAACTCTATGGTACAAACGAAATCCAACTCGCTAGACTCTGGGATTATTTGTTGATGAATAGTCCAAACAACGTTCGTCGTTGTAGACAGACATCGCGTACAAACAAAATGCCTTCAAGTCGAACATAGAAACTTCGCTCCGTTCACTTCGCGCGCCCAATAATAAATAGTTGAAATAAATGAAAGTCGTGCGAGTAGAAAGTTAGAACGTTCTTCTTCCAGGGATTTAATTTAGTTCAATTATATGCACAACGCGCTAAGTTTTTATTAAGCTCATCTACATATATGTCGCTCACAAATAGAATTGATCTCATGCTTGCCACTTTTGTTACCATTGGCAATCGCATTTACTGTCGCTTTGAGTAATGTTGATTCAAAAGACCAAGGAGTTTGGACCGGCTGTTTGGGTTTGGAAAGAATGGTCCAAACTCCTTGCAAAAAACCATATTTGATTGTTAGTTTCCACTATACATTCATTAATGCTTTCTCTTATGTCGATTTGAATGTACATGAGCTATGTATTAGAACGCATATTTCAGAGGTAATGAGTCAATAATTTATTTTATTATTTTGCTTCTGTATTTTATATGGTTTCCGATATGGAGAAATCTTACAATACGTTAATCACAGGGGTTCGCATTACGGTGAGAATAGAAAACCAAGCAATTCTCCATAATAGAATTCGTGATAACTAACAGTGAATACTTATTAATGGACATACTTAAATATATTGACACGGGAATTAATTATTTACAGACATTCTCATCCATGTGTCAAAATTCGTGAAGCATTTCGGAGATTGTGACTACTTTGCAGATTAATATCGCTGGACAAAATTGCCGTAATTGGGTAAGTTTAAATAACAATCCAGGGTGGTTTATAATCATTTCGTTTCCTCGCCCTGGGAGTTCGTCGCAACAACTAATCTAAATAATTCGTAGAGAATTTAATCCGAGAAATATTCAGGTATTGATCATGTGAATAGCACATGTAGTTGTAAAATTATCTTCTGAATGTAATACCTCAGTTTTCTTCGGAAGATCCCCAAGTTTGGCTCTGATGGGACTAGAAAGTTACAAACCACCTTGTAAATTATCAAATCGTGTCTTATTGTACGTTTTTTTGCTGCCCTTATTCACCGTACATTATTTAAAATAGAAACGGCACATGTCATTAGTCAGATAGAAAAAATTTCACTTGATGTGCAAGCGAACATTAACGTCGACAACATTTACCTTGCACTGCTAAAACAATGTACATATTTTTAGTTCAAAGGATTGCAACTGCTAGCGCCAACGCGACCGCCTTCGTGGCAATGCATCAATGTAATTTGAAGAAAATTCCTGGGCCGTTAAGGTTAAATAAGTCCTAAATTGGTTCTCGTGGTTTGATTGGTGAAGCATGAAGTTGTGAATGCAAATACTACATAGTACAATTTCATGAGTAACAGCAAATTGACTGCGAAAATACTTTGCCATTTATTACCCAATTTCTTATTTGCACTTGCAATTTCCAAACAATGCTCACGGCAGTGGAGGTACGTGACAACTGATCATAAAAACTCTCGACTCTAACCAGTATTATCTGGGTAAAACTCACGTCTTATTTAAAATGAGTGAGTAAATCAGAAAGTCCCTTCCGGCTTTTTTTTTCACTTTCTTGGACTACACGTTTCATTTCTTTCGTTTGACACGAAATTCTTTTCCAATTAGGATGCACATAAGAATGAGAATATAACGAGCGGACGCATTATATAAATGTTACTCTCACCTTCTAAAATTTCAATTTATTTAACAACGAGCAGTCAAATTAGCACATTGCAGTCTTAGTAACTGTTTAGTGCCCTTCTTGTGGAGTCACTATGAGGTTGACATTTTTAGTCGTGTTATTCCTAAGTGCCATCTTATATTTAGTGCAATTTTCAGAAGCATCTCCAAACTCAATCAAGAAAGAACATGGTAACAATAAAATAATTGTTAAAAATTTAAAACAGGCCGAACGACGATTATTTGAAATAACTTAATCGCAAGAATATCACGAGACTAAAACCTTTGGACAAAAATTCATGAAATTGGTAACTGGTGATAAAAAAAATAGAAGGACAAAGGAAAATACAGAGATATGTATCAGTCTGTTGGTGAAATAAGAAGTGGCATCTTCATTGCTTTGATTTAAACGTACCGCCTGGTTACGCGCGCGGTACATTACTTGTGTGTGAATCAATAGGCCAATAATCCCAAATGTTCGTGACAACTAATATGACAAACCCATTTCTGAATGAAGTTCGGCTCCTACTAAATCTGATTTGAGGTTAATAAGCTACAATCTCTTTTTTGGCCGCAAATTAATCTAAAATATGTTTTTTTTTGTTCATTTATTGAACGAAGGCATTACAACAAACATTATAATTAACACATTTACAAATAAGAAACCTCATGATTCCCCAAGAGTGTATTTTTCAAATCTTAACGTAAAATTTAAAAATACACCCGACGCTTCCTTATGTCAAAACTAGAATTCAACATACATTTCATGTTCTGGTTATCTATTTTCAATTTTTTAGTGGAACTCCAAATTCATCGTGGAAAGAACTGTGCTCTTATTTCTTAATTTATTTTAGGGCAATTTCGTCGCATCATAATTTGAAATATCAGAGCACTCAAAAGAATCATATGTTTTGTTTAATCGAGTTGCTTCATTAATTTGGATTTGATTTCTATTTTCAGTGAGAAAAAGGAGAGAAGCCGAGTGTGATGAATCGCCTTGTGGGGAGAATGTTCGTCATTGTCCTCACGGTTGTGAATTCAATTCGTATCTTTGTCCTGGCGGTGCACAAAGAGATGTCTGTTGCTGTTAATTCTAATAAGTTTCATACTAAAAAGTCAAAATTCAAACACAATCTAATATCATAATACTTGATCCAACACTTCCTTCCGAGTGCTTATTAAATGTAGTGTATTTCTGCATCGCCCCGGTGTCTTCAGGTTTTGTTAATTCCCTTCGGTCATTTTCTAATTATAGTCAACGCAAACGCAATAGTGTACTGTAATAATGTCAGCTCTCTATTAACAACCCAGAAGAATGAAATAAAGAGAGAATCCATTTTGTAATAAGTTGTACATAATTATCGTTCCTAACAATCAGTGGCGTAAATATAAAATTTGGACGGGAGGGCGAAATCTGAAAAAGGCCCCTTCTTGGATGCATATTAAACTTTATTATTGCTTCCCGTTTCCTTGAAATGATAATCGAGTCACCCAAAAAATCTCAGTTTTTCTACACAATTCATTTTCTTTCGTTGTATACAGGGTGTCTCATATGTATTTCGCCTTGCGTATCTCAGGATCTACAATAGGCAGAGACAAACCCAATACACCCCTGGAATGATCATCTCAAGTGGGATCTCAGACAATACATATCAGCTCATTCATTCCGAAGGCGCGTCTACGCCAGTGGCGTAACTATAGATTATGTCAGGGGATGCAAGGTCATAAAATGCGCCCCTGAAATGTGGAGGTACAGTAGGGGTGTTCCGTCGAATAATCGCTGGGCGTGTACGGGATGGCGGCGGTCCCCGCGGAGCGGCCGCCGGAGGCTAGATTTTTTTTTCGCCGGTTTTTAGCACTAGTTGCATGTAAAACAAGTTTTTAGAAGAAAAATTGGCATACAAATTGGTCCCCGAGATATACTACTTTCAT
>JAQFYE010005217.1:0-12222 GCA_034694305.1 Protaphorura glebata | reverse complement strand
ATCCCGAAGGGTAAGTCGTATGTTTCGTCTTGAACATCAAAATCGTGCGAAACTACGGGTTCGGGCAAATTGCAGTCTGAATTTACAGGTGAGCGTCCAGGCCAGTCCAGTAGACCTCGGTCTTTCAAACTACCCGGAACGGTATTGTCCAAAACTAGCCCAAGTAACATAGCAAGAAATATCACAGTCCTTAGTATCACCTCACATATTTGACTCAACGCAGGGCTTCCAAGATCAATTTTACCCGGATTTCCTTCAACCCACTGAGATACTGTCTAGTTAAGCAAAATAAGTAACTCGTCAGAATTTTTTTTACTACAAACCCCAAAAGTGGGGACTTTTAGCCTGTTTTATCGTAACAATAGTGTCATAGGAATCTGTTACATATATTCGTAACAAAAATTGTATTACCAATGCAAAGAACGTGGAGAATCCAACGATGAATAAATTTCGAACCGAACTCAAGTTCACGGATTTTAGATTGGAGATTCCAATGGCCACGATGATGGAAAATGAGACACAGACAACACCACCGACAATTGGTCTTGGTACGCTGACAAATATTGCACCGAATTTTGCAAAAAGTGAGAATAACATCATAACGAGACCAGTGACTTGGATGACCCTGCGAGAGCCGACACGGGTCAAACTGATGGAGCCGATATTTTCACTGTAGGATGTTGTCCCATTCCCAGTACCCCAAATTCCAGCAATCACACAGCCCAAACCTTCCACGAATATTCCACGATTTAGTGCATGGACTGGTGGTGGTTTCACACCTGTATTCCAGAAAATCATTTTTTTCATTGAAAATCTAGTACGGTTTTCTGTGGTGTGAACAGTATGTGATAGCAAAAATCTAAAAATAATGAAAGTAAAAAAATAAGATATGCAATTCCTGAAAAATGTTATGAGGAATTCTCTTTCTCCAAACCGGTCAAACAAGATTGCAGAATTGCAGAAAAGATAGCATCGGGGGATTTCGCGAAAAAAAAAAGTTTGAACGTGTCCTTATCAAAAAAAACGTTAAAAAATGCGACATTCGGGCGCGGTGTTTCTATTCAAGCGCTCATCTTCGCCGTTACGAGCATCGGATTTTCAAACGAAAAAGATTCTCCACAAAATTCATTTTATGTCGTAGCTGGAAAACCAGTTATTTCTAAAAAAAATCCGAAAGAGGTTAGGCCAAGTATCGTACTATGGACCGATAAATTGTCAGTTTTCCTGCCTGAATGAAAAATGCCGAATTGAATAATAATTATTCGAAGCCCAGACTCCAGTAGTATTTGGCGTACCTATTATTCCAGCACAGGCCCAGTAGTCTCCGACAGATTCGACGATTCCGGCAAGCACTCCTGATAACATTCCAAATACGGCACCCGCTGATATAGTAGGAATTCCCCATTGAACTGCAAATTCAAACTCAATTGAATAATTACAAGCACCTATGAGGAAACAACAGGACGGGCGTCCTGGAACAATTGTCAGAATAATAATTACATGGATAAGGAACTCTAAACCAGCTGGCGTTTTCCAAAATTTTGGTTTTGGCATCCGTTCGGGCTTCGTCACCAGGTGGGAGCCATTCCAAACTCGTTAGAACGAAGCAAACGAACCAGACAATGAGGGTTGACAATAAGAGCTAAACATAAATAAAATCAAAATTAGTGATAAATGTTTTACGAATTCGTGGTTCATAACTTTCGTCCCTACAGCCAAACCGTACTGTTGTCTGACAGTTTTGTGAAAACTATAGACTCGTAACATTTGAATACTTTGAATTTCAAAATATTACAGGATATATTTTATACATCCGAGGGTTAATCTAAGACACTCGAACTTACCGGAAGAACTTGGAAAACCGGGTACCTCAGTTTCCCTTCTCGTTTCAAGGACTTTGTGAATGGAATAGGAAGCTTGATTGTGCCCAAATATTGAGAGAATATTATTGTCAGAATGATTGTCCTGAAGAATTAGAAGAAATATGACTTATATTTTATCTCAGTAATTTGGAGTAAAATGGAGTGATATACATATTCTTACGATATTGAAACCGGCCAATTGCTCGAAGCAAAGTCCCCAACCGCCTTGAACAATGATAAGCCAAGAGAAATGATGGCACACGAGATCGTAATCGGTGTGATAAATCTGGCGATCATTCCAACTATACCTAATATATTTACAATTTATAACGATAAATTCAAAATTCACAGAAAAAATAAATTCTAACGTATAAGGGAGTAGCGTTCCCATGCAACACAGGGGAGTCGGACCCCGGACGTCAACTAAACTGGAGAGCCCTTGCCTTGCTCATTTAACAATTACACTAACCGAAAAGTCCGATGAAGACTTGAAAAAGTGAGGAAACGATAATGGCTCCTTGGATCTCTCTCATTCTGTCTTTCCAGGTCAAATGGTTTTCTTTATTTTCACAATTCCACTCTTCCAATGATAAAATGGCTAAAGTAGGAATAAGGAAATTAAAACTTCCTCCTTGGACGATCGGGAGACGAGATCCAAATGTACTCTGAAGAATTGTAACAATTCCAGATGCAAAAAAAATTGTTGAAATTAAATCCGCGAGGTTAGGATCATCTGGTTGCATGCAAAGTTTCTCAGAGAGTTGGGATGGAATGATAATAATCGTTCCAGCAATCACAAGGTAATTCTAAAAAAATTAGAAGTAAGTATAGACAATCTGATTTGTATTTGTATTTTCTCAATTTTACCTGAATTCCAAGAAAAATCGTGATATACCAAGCTGGAACATCTTCTACACCATAATGTAAGGAATTCACTGCGGAATCGTCGCTTTCAGTTTGTGATTGCTGTATCGTCACTGAATTATCGCCAGGCCTGGTAATATTCTCGGGGTATTTTCCATCAAGGTTCAAGTCTAATGTCTGAGTCTCAATTTCAACTTGTTGTGTTTGTCCGTGACCCGGATATGACATTTGGTTCTAGACTCGAAAATAAATTCATTGTGAGAGATGATGAATGGCTTTCTTCAGATTATAAGCAAAACTAAACCTATTATATAGACTATATTAATTAGTACTAAATTAAAGTCGAATTATCGACACTTATTGATAAATCAATTTGAAATTTAATGCCATATTGCGTGAGCCATGAAGTTAACTGGCTCTAAAAACAATTCTCCATTCCAATGCAACAACAAAATAATTTTGTTGTTTTTTTTTTTAAATTTTAACAACAAATTCTGAAGTACACACCTGATATGAATGAGAATTCATTGTAAGTCAAAAACTGTTCGGCAATGGGTTAAAAGTATTCACGAAATGTCTATGAATGTCACTATTTTAACCAGTTTAGAGCAACAGCACGAGCAACGGTTTTCTATCTGTCATGAAACTACTTTTACATTTTTCGAATTATATTCACAAGGATTTAGATTTGTTCGATAATCACATTAAACATTATACGTTAAATTGTTAATATTAGTTTTGGACCAGCCCAGTCCTGATTTGTTGTGTTTCCTCGTATTTGATCAACTAGATTAATTTAATAGCTATCCGACTAAATAATCACTCTAATAGAACATTAAGTTCTCGAACAACTTAATATGAACAATAAATTTACAGCAGATTTACACTGACAGAATATTTTTTAAACCTTTGGAATGTTTGCGTTTCACTATTTTTGGAAGAAATTGAACTGATGGCTTATAAGAGCAAGTGCTTGACCACAGAAATAAATGTTTTCAAAAATTAATCGGAAGTGTTGTTCGAAGATTCATACGAAAAGTCTAAACCTCGGTCAATTTCTTATTAAAATGAAAATATTGAAATTAAAAACAATAACATATGTACTCATTTACGTCAACCAACGTCCGTTTACTTCTTAATTGGTCTGCATACAATACATACGTTACAAATTGTGGTTTTCACGTTACGCGAAATGGAATTGTTTATTTAGGTACAAATTCGGGCTTTCTGCTGATTAAGAATTTCTGTTCAACTTTCTGATATTTCTTCATAATTTTACAGCTCGGTTTTCATTAACATCCAGGATATGCTGCAATCCAATAAATTATTGCAGTCTTTGCAGTATTTCTTGCATGCAGTTAATCTGTTTTCTCTGCTTGATTTTTTATTACCCTGCCTGTTTAAGAACAAGGCTAGCTTTGCTCATTTATAGCCTTTCGTTCCAGACAAACTTAATATCATTTGCACAATTTCTGGGGATGTGAACTGGCGTAGTCAGAAAGACAAAGACATCCATTTTATTGAGAATTTTATGAAAATTGAGCTTAGTATTGCGCTTCAAAATCGGTAAAACGCAGCACACGGGAAAAAATGGTGCGTAATGATTTAGAAATAAGTGAAAATTGAGCATTTCTCGGAAAGAAGGTCGAAGGCAAATAATTTTGTAAAATCTGTCGGTGCGTGTCAACATTTACAAATGTCCAAATAATTCAATCCATCGTTGAAGCTCTTTTCACAAAACATACTTACCAAATCCGAGGAACAATCGCTGTATTGTTTCTTCAAAGACGTGTCCGTCTGTTGGATTTTGTCATTAAATGATTTAAGAGGCTAATACGCCATCAGCGTTTTTAATTGGGGGGGGGGGGGTATTTCTTAGGCACTTCAAATTCCGTTGAGGTTTACCGGTGACAAAGCGTCCTTCCTTAAATGTTGTCGTTAAACGGAGGTCGGATATTGATTAAGATTTTCAGTCAAATTTTACTTTTACTATTTCTAGGGACAATTGTCTATGTAAACCGTTTACGAGTATAAAATTTTCAATTCTCAGAGATCAATTTTTTTGTCAAGTATTCCAAAAGTAGAAAGGGTTGAAATTATAAATTTTATCAAATGATTGAATGAACCATGAGTTCAGTCTGGCATATCATAAGTTTTGCTAAGTTTGATAGTGCAAAAATCAGCATCTGCCTTATGTTGAATGGATCCGAGTCTTTTCAGCGGCATACATAATTAGACAACTGTTTGTTGATTACATTTAATAACAACGCACTCCCCGTGTGAATCAAGCGTCTGCATTTATTTAATGACTTGTTCCACTACGTTCAGCGGTGACTAATTGTGTGTGAGTGGCAGATATAACATTGTACTCTTATCTACGGCAAGTGCGATTTTGTTGTGGTGTAGGAATTTCCATTAACATTAATATTTATTTCATTCATTTTCCTCTTAAATGTTATTAAACTGGAAACAGGCTCATTTTAGCTGACGGTTCATTGGTTTTTGAAACCAAATACTTCCTGCACCGCCATGGCGAGGATAAATTAATTAAATTTTTACGATTATCGTACAAATATTACTTGAACTGGACAGTTCTTAAGCAAGTGGAGTGGACTGCAATGGAGAATTTGTACCAGGTAAAATTCGCAATTCCCAGAGAATGCGTCTAATATTTATTATTGTTTATATTTAGTTATAAAGAACACTTGAATTAGCTATTATTTCCTGGAAGATACGGCGTAACTATTTGTGTATTACTCATTTGAGGTCACTCTAGTAGTAGGAAGACAGTTCAGTGGAGAAAGCATAGGCCGTACCATGACAAAACTACTATTATCTGTATATTTCTAATATTGTTGAAATATTCGAATTTGTCAAGAATTCTAGAGAGCAAAATCCACCGTCGTCAAATATCAGCGTTGCGGAGACTTGGGGGGCTGAAAGTGCTGGAAATGATATTCGAGTAAATGCGAAACCCAGACATGACGAGGAAGAAGAGACGCGTCAATTGCTACATTATGAGATAGAAGATGTTCCACCCTGGCATCTAACGATACTCTTAGGAATCCAGGTAAAAATATTTGGGTCGTCGGAACACCTTAACTGCCCTTTAACAAACAGCAAGAGAACTGTTGATGAGTGCGACTGATACAAAAATTCTTGCAATATTGTGTGTACTACTAAGAATGCCTGTGGTACGAATAGCTCCTATTAATGGAATCTAAATAATGAGTATGACACGTACACGTGAATGTATTTCTGAGCTGGCACAATCATACTATAAAATAGAATATTGGTTCATTCAATGCTCTTTGATTTCAGAATTACCTCATAATGGCCGGCACCACTGTGGTAATCCCAACTTTGCTGTCTTCAAAGCTTTGCTTGAAGGAAGATGATCCTAGACAAAGTGACATCATTTCGACACTTATTTTTGCGTCTGGTATTGTGACGATTTTACAAAGTACTTTTGGTACACGACTCCCGCTTATCCAAGGTGGAAGTTTCAATTTTCTGACTCCTACTATCGCCATTCTATCTTTGGAAAAGTGGAAGTGTCTTGAGACAGAAGAACCACCGAAAATGTGGCAGAAAAGAATGTGTGAAATCCAAGGTGCCATCATCGTTTCTTCTCTATTTCAAGTCGCCGTTGGGTTTTTCGGTAAATTTAAAAAATTGCTGTTTAATTGTTTGTTGAAGTCATTACCGCCTACTCCCTATACATAATCCACGTCGTAGTTTTTAAAAACTAATCAATTTGTTTCTCTCAGGAATAATCGGATTCTTCGTTAGATTCATTACACCGATGACGGTAGCTCCGTCGATTATAATGTTGGGGCTCTCTATTTTTAAAGTTGCCGGAAGCTTCTCCGCATCCAATTGGCCAGTCGCCATTGCGTAAGCACAAATTAAATTAATACTTTATTTTACTGAATGTACAACGTGATACAATACTAATTAATTTTCAGAACGATTATCCTCATCATAATATTTTCTCAATATTTGGGTCGAATAAAGTTACCCATTCCATTCACAACTTCACTTAAAAGAGATGGACCCCTTCGATATCCAATTTTTCAAGTTTTTCCGGTAATTTTACAAAAAAACTTAAGCTAACCATGTGGACTATTTTATTGGATTTAAAAAAAGAATGTGTATTAGGTCCTTGCTGCGATAATCATAATGTGGACATTCTGTTTCATTCTAACCGAGACAAATGTGTTGAAGCCTGGTAATGAGGCAAGAACAGATGCTAAAGCAAATATCATAAGGAACTCGGACTGGTTTCGTGTGCCGTATCCTTGTAAGAAAACAATCTTCAAAAACCTAATAAAAATGCTCTTATTAAGACGCTATCGTGGGCGAGAACTAGTGGTGACCTACCAGTGCTAGTCCTAGGGATCGAACCACCACCACAGTGCTTTTGCGAACCAAACTGACCTAGAAACAAACGTATTAATTTTTCAGTCCAATGGGGAACACCGACGGTATCCAGCAACGCTGTGTTTGGAATGTTGGCCGGTGTGATTGCCGGTATGGTTGAATCAGTCGGAGATTGTAAGTTTAGCTCTGACAACTAATTTTACCGAAAACTTGAACCCCTTACTAATTCTATTTTAACTAATTTAGATTACGCATGTGCAAGAATTGTCGGTAAGTACATACGTAAAAACTAGAATATTGTCCTGCACCATAAATTGCACCGTCGCTATATTACAATATAATATTGCAGGAACAAAACCGCCGCCAGTTCACGCGATCAATCGCGGAATATTCGTGGAGGGTCTTGGTTGTATAATAGCTGGAATATGGGGATCTGGAAACGGTACGACGACGTACAGTGAGAATATTGGGGCAATCAGTGTGACTCGAGTAGGGTCACGTCGTGTGATCCAGGTCACAGGGTTAATTAT
This sequence comes from Protaphorura glebata, assembly GCA_034694305.1. Classification (NCBI taxonomy): domain Eukaryota; kingdom Metazoa; phylum Arthropoda; class Collembola; order Poduromorpha; family Onychiuridae; genus Protaphorura; species Protaphorura glebata. The sequence goes on along the minus strand of JAQFYE010005217.1, from coordinate 4,583 downwards.
GATGCTCTGTTCCTTGTTCACCATCGTGGGTGCAGTTTTCGTGAGTGTTCCAAAACCTATCGTCGGTGGCGTCCTCTGTGTGGCATTCTCAATTGTCACAGCGGTTGGGATCTCAAACCTTAAGTCTGTGAACCTTAACTCCGTCCGCAATCTGTTCATCGTTGGATTCTCTACATTTTTTGCACTTGTGAGACTAAATTTTTAATTTAAAAATTTTGAGAATTTTTCTCATTCGATAATCAATTGCAGACCGTATCCGAATGGATGGCCAGCAACGAAGGGGCTATTAAACTCGGGGATCCTAGTCTGGACCAAATCATTGAGGTCATGTTACGGACCGGGATGTTCTTAGCTGGGTTATTTGGATTTATTTTGGACAACACCATACCTGGGACATTAAAAGAGAGGGGACTTCTAAATTGGGTTGCGCAACAGGACAGCAGCCTGGATGTTCCATCTGATTTTGAGACCCCTGAAACCACCTATGACTTGCCGTTCGGAATGGAAGGTTTAGAGAGGTAAAAATACGGTGCTCTATTGAAATCTTTTAATCCAAATTTTTAAACAATTAAGGATAAATCAAGCTTTACTTTGTTTGGCACTTCAACGAACATTAAATTAATTTTGCAAACTTTTCATTCAGATATTCTTGGACGACGTGGCTCCCAATATCTCCTACGTTTAAGGCTGACAATTATTACAACCTCCTCCCAAAATGGTTAAATTGTGGGACAAAAGGGCCGGAAGGAGTTGATATTGAATTGATATGAAAATTGGATCTGAATATTAAATTATAATTTTTTAAAGTTTGTTCTGTGATAACAAAGTCATTTTGATTAAATATTTGTATCGCTGAGTCTATCAACACTTCATAGATTTCGTCTCATGCTTAAAATTTTAAACATGTGTCGTTCTCAAAATTGTGGAAAATCATGAAAAATATATTTTTGAGTTCAATATGGAGACTTTCGTCGCATTTTTAGTCTAAGATTGTATTTCTTGAATAAAATTATCCATATAATCAATTCGATTGGTTGACGGGTTGAGTGGCTGTACCTGGCGCCTTTGCCAGGTGGTCGTCCGGATTAAGCGATCGCGAGGACAGCTAGCACTGCGAGAATCACTGCGAGCGACAGTGAAAAGGGAGGTAATGACCAAAAAATTCGCAACAAATACTACTAATTACGGCTGACTTCATCTCCTAATTATATTCGAAATAGAAGTACAAGGAAATCTGAAGAGATGTCTAAATTAACTTGATGTTGATTGGACACTATACTAAACAATGTGATAGTAGGAAAGTCGCAGCGAAGCAAACGCAAGAAACTACTCTCTAAATCAATTGTATGGTTAATTAGGAGAGAAGGATTAAAATTTTTTGAAAATGAACATGTCACTTTTATTAATGAAGGGCCAGAAGGTTACAATCATGCAAGCGTGTCTAGATCAATCATGCACTCTCAGACAAGAAGTGAATCTGTGGCTAAACTTCACTCATTTTATTTCGAGTAGAATTTAATTATTAACTCATACAAACGTTGCAATTGAACATGAAAGAGTAAATGGCTTACAATTTTTACTTAATAATTTTCCGTAACAACCCACCGGAAGGAAGAGCAGTGCGACAAAGATATTTCATACCTTCCAAGTTCTACTTTAAATATTGTCACGCTAGTCTGAAATGTTCCAACAGTCGATGGAATATGCAAACCTTTTGTCTGTTTCGGCACCCTGTCCCGAGACCATTCATTGGATTCCTACCGTTGCGTTAATTTACATTCACCGACATTACCTTGGATTCACATCTTATGCACTGTCGAACCCTAATTCGTTCGGATCGCAGAATGAAAGGATGTGTTAGCTGCCGTATTAGACAAACTATAAGCGAGACGTCTGGTCTTTCTCCAGCTTTCTGCATTGACAATTGTGGAGAAAGTGGTGAAAGTCTCACCGGAATGCGGAACGAATACAAGACGGCGCCTCTATTCCGTATATTACTGTAAGCATTACCAATAGTTTTATTCTACAGTGTAAGATAATATGGGTGAAGAATGGAGAAATTAGCCGACCTGGCCAAAAGCGTCGCACATGCTTCCCGTGTAATTCGAGAGGTCAAATGATTTTTCAGATGATGACTTTTCAGGTTGGGACCATCACGATAGTTGTTTAAAGCAGGGCATTGGCTACAACAAATCAAAAATTCAGTCAAATGACACTGGGGCAATGTGATTATGCCAAACCATTTACGTCCTTTTCTGAGAAGCCATGGTTACCAGTTGATTTGTCTCTCACAAGTTAGGGTAAAATAAAAGTTGGAAGTCTCGTTCCCATGGTTAATTAGTCAATTTTGGAAGTATACAACTCTTGACTGGAACTACATTCACTTCAGTTGTCTTTTTGTCCGCCGACGGAGAGGAACCAAAATTACAAACTTATCGGAAACAGCAACAGTCAACCCTCAACAAAGGAAAATACAAGGAGTCAACCCACAGCAAAGGAAAGCAACGGCAGTCACCCTGCAACAAAAGAAAACTAATTTGTCTCCTCAAACTGAGAATCAGGTAGGCTAAGAATATTATTATAACTAGGAATATGTCATCCCGTCAACGGTTGTGCCACAGAATAGCGATTGAAGCGAAGCTCATCATCCCGTATTTTGACGTAGAAAGGGTGTGATTTTACCGCTCAGTAGAATAGAGGGACTTCACGGTAGATTAAGACTGAAAACACAGTAAAATAATACCTTGCACAGTAAAATAATATCTCGCACAGTAAATTAATACCTTGCAGCGGAAAATTATATCTCGCCCAGTACAATAATACCATGTCAAATTGCTATACCTCTTTTTAAATGGGGGGCTCTGCCCCTGGATCTCGCAAGGCGGAGGGCTTGACCAACCTAACCTAACCGTATCTAACAGAATTTTCAAATCTACTGTGAACTTCCTCTATTTTATTGTTCAATTTAATTTAAAACCTACTGTGCATTTCCTCTAATTTACTGATCAATTTGATTTGAAATCTACTATGAATTTTCTCGATTTTACTGTGCAATATAATAGTCCCCAAAAAAAACTCCATTCAAACTGATTTCTATTTTTTCAAACGAAGTTTCAAACAATTAAATTATTTGTCTGAAACATTTACATGGGAGAGATACAAACGTATGTCGGACCACTTAGTCGAACAAAAAAGCTTCGCCACGGTCCGCTCACTGAATAAATACCAGGTGTTTTCTCCTGAGTATACAATTTCAAAAAACTATAACTTTTTCTTCACGCCGACTATGACCGGTAGAATGAATATTACTTGTGGTACCTTTTATTTTTGGAGAAGTTCTGAATCATTGAAATCGTCCCGTTAAATGTCAGGTTGGGCAATTTTAGAAAAAAAAATATACTCGTATCACTGAACATTGATACGATTTGTGATCTGAAATGGTGGGTCACTCCACCCACATTTTAGGTTTATGTCAGCAAAGTTGACCTTTCTGTTGAATTCTGTAAGTGTTGACGAGTCCGGCCCGCACGTCTGTCTAATGATAGAGATGAGATCCGAGATGCTAAAAGAGCGGAAAGATTTTCGACTTACTCAAATCAAATAATGCCCATGAATTACATATTCTTTTCCGAACTATAAGTTCTAATCCTCTCCAATTCTTAGCCGGCGTGACCATAGGTCTCCGAAGAGCTGTGGACCTGATATCGTTGCCTGACGCCGAAAGTCATCCGTTCATGGTCGAAAATTTATGATTTCTCATCACACCGATGGATGATATAACAAATTCAAAGAAGGGCGACACCCCATCATCGCACTAAGGTGAGTTTGGAGCACTCATGAGAAAATTTGCTTACTACCCACAGAGACATCCCGAACATAACGATCACAACCAAGTTTCTAAAGGTAGTGTAGGGTACTAAGTCCTACGCTCCGACGACCAGGAATTTAATTCCAAGTCTACTTGGGAGCAGCTTGAAGGGTCCCCTCGGGATGGGGATACTTACTGTGGAGATCTTAGTCTGGAATTGAATTCCTGTCGAGGAATGTATCTTACACAGGGTCTGACTGTTCAATTCCCTTAACTTCTAACTTGAACATTTTGTTTTTTCTTCAGCGGTTTTTTCTGAAGAGTGAAAATAAAATTATTTTGTCAGTTTGGTGGTCAGTCATACCATGCTTTTAGAAACGTGGAATTAATTTAGTTCGAGATGCAGCTATCTAGTTGGTATAAGACAAATTTTCTCCGGGAGGGTATTTTCTCTGGTTCCAGGTCTCTGAAGTTGGAAGAGCGGAGGACCTATCGTTGCCTGACGCCTTTGAAGGTTGCTCCGTTGCTCTTCTCAGCGATGGAAGACGCATCAACCCTCAACCGGGCAAGTCTGCGAGGGACGTATCTTATTTAATCACAGATTAAACTGTCATATTTTTATCTACACAGAATATAAAAGTAATAAACTGCGAGCAGTAGAGACGCGAAAGGCTTGCATGGAATGAACTGAGAAGAAGTTCAAATTATATTATTGGCCACAAAATGTCAAAAAAAATTGAGAATAAAATCGCTGCTTCGTAACGAATGTATGGTT
>JAQFYE010005216.1:0-12224 GCA_034694305.1 Protaphorura glebata | reverse complement strand
TCTTCTTTCGGTGTAGAAATTCCTCCTGACCAATAGTCCAGGATTCTTGACAAATTCCCTCGAGCTGCGCCGATCACAACGTCCGCACAACTCATTGGGTGAATTCTTGGAAGTTGGGGCAGAGGTTCCGTTTCAGTTTCGGTATCGGTGTTTGTGGTATTGTCATTTTGGACGGGTTTAGATTTCTGGGTCGGGGCTTGTCTACCAGTTCGATGTTTTGGAATTGAAGCACCAATGGAATTTGAAAATATTTCCTTCGGGTATCTGGTACAATCTCCATAGAAGTTTAATGGTTTCCAACCCAGGGCAACGTAAGATGTTCCCTTCACTTGCATCACAAATTCCATTTGTAGACTGTCTCCTTCAATTAACTGTAATGTATATTCCAGAAGGCATTATTAAATAATATACACATTAGAAGCACTTAAAGTGACCGTTATAGTAATTACAATCTAAATTTAATTATATTCAAAATTCTTCTAGGGCAACAAATACGAATACGAAAGCAAGGATGACGATCTGGTATAAATGTATGATATAGGAGAGTTTATTCTGGATTAACGTCATGACGTGAAACTCGTAAATCACTAAATCGGATTCGGAACCCAGCGACGACCCTCGATTTAGTAATTGACGATAATCGTTATTTTAAAATCGTACAGCTAAAGTTGTAAGTTAGCAAGAGAAAACAATTTTATTTTGTTCAAAATGGTAAAAAACTGTGATTGTCACATTGTTTTGAGTTTTGGATTTTAAGGTCAAAGGTTAAATCCTGCATGACTCAATTTTAAGGACAATGGAACGTCAAGACAAAAACGATTCTGGTATAATATACATACGGATGCACCGAATCCTAATATTCGGCACAGGCTCTGCATATAATATAATTCCAGAGTATATGGAATACCGAATGTTCGACTTTATTCTGTGACCGAATACCAAACATTCGGTATTCACTAATATTCACCCGACCGAATATTCGGTACATCACTAAATTGTGCAACTTTACTCATTATTGTCGTAAATGGAAAGAAAATAAATAATGAATAATATTTACTCTCCAATACAGACGAACTCTCTTTTCCAGTTCTAGGTTGAGATAATTTTTGGCTAAGAAGTCATCCGTGATTGTTGCAGCATTTGGGATTGGAGTATTCCCATCTTTATTTCTCCTGGAACACTTTTTGCCAATAAAGCCAGGTTTGCAGAAGCATTGTCTCCTCGGCAGATTAGTTCCACCCAAGTCAAGGCATTGTCCTTGTCCATTTCCACAATCTTCATCTCTCCGACACTCATCCTCGTATTGGCAACGTTTCCCCCAGAAACCTTACAAAATAATAATCTTATAACTTTTATTCCAATTCATTCTTTCAAAGTTAGTAAAAAGGGTACCACCGTTGATGTAAAAACCAGATCGGTTCAAATCCCAGAAGGAATGTCAATTTGCATTAAATGTCGTAGAAATTATGACAATTTGTAGACCAATTAAATTTTAGTTCAGTCTGTTAAGTCATCTGTTAAGAATTCCTACTAAGCGCTTATAGTCACAATTCTAGTCAGATTCCTATAAAAGGGTCAAATGTAGAGCAGAAAGAAGATAATCAGAAAATCATTGGATCCACCTGCCGATATTCATGACCTGGCTAAAATTATACATCACTTACTCTATATGTAATTGGGCAAATTCTCTACTAGGTAAAAAGAAAAATGGAGGATGATTTTGCAAAATATACATGAGTGGTTCGATTACAGTATCAAACAGAAAGTTTTTGCCATGCCATTAATGCTTAGTCTTCACGTCATTCATGACTGGTGACACGGAAGAGACGTAATCGCAGAGTTGGTGTCAGGTTAACTCGAGTCTGATTATTATTATTATCGATAAGTTATTCTGAAAAACCATCGCGCAATGAAACCTAAGAAGTATTATATTCCTATAATGAAATGAATAAAACCCACACGACGTACACGGTACGGTACTCATGAATGCGGAAAAGGCAGAATTTTTAATTTTCTCTAAACGACAACTTACTACAAAGCCTAGCTTCGTGTGTCAAAAGAATTGATTGACCTCCTCGCACTCTTAATAGGGATCGAAAAGTAGAGAGTGACACATGGGTAACCAATGGAAGACATGCGATCTAATGTTGTTCAGAAAGAGTCGCCACGTCAGTTAATTTAATTGTCCCCCTTGTGAGTGCATTCAGAGCATTTACAAATATAGAGCGATTTGTCTATTCAATTCTCTACCAGCTAAGCTGAACTCAATCGAAGACTCTCTGTGTCTCTTGTCTTTTGTCTCTTGTCAGATTGCAATATTTGGTATTACATAGACGTGAATTATTTGCCTATTATTATGATGTTCTGCGATTTAGTGCAAGAAGTTATGATTATTATGATTCGTGTTATCAAACATGGTCCTATTGTTTACAACAGTTTATCTGGAAAGACTGACCAAATAAAAAAAGGCCTTTATCTATCTATGTATCTATCTAGAATGACAGTAAACCTACTAGTGGCAAATGCTGATGATTTATGCTAATTTCTCTAAATTTCTCTACAAATATTGGTTTGGTGTGTTCAAATTACCTCCCTTGCAACCGCATACTCCGTCAGCTCTGGCTTTCCCATGTCCAGAACAAGTTTCGATATATTTGGCTTTCGGAACAATATCGACATCTCCACATGACCAAAACCAGAAGTATGGGTTCCCCAGTTCCCCGCTTTGTCGCATTAATCGAATGATACAATCCTGGCATTCAAAACCGGGTGGGAGCTCAACTTGGTGTCTTTGAGCTCTTGGAGATTTAAAAATAGTTTAAAATGGTTGATGAAATGTTCGACCCAGGAATAGTACATTTTCTATTAATTTCCCTGGGTTCCAGAACTAATAAAAATTGTAGCGGTAAAAATTGAAATGTTTAAATGTGTAGTCTTACGTGGGATCATTTGTGTCAAGCTCAGAGGATAACTCGTAGAGTTCTGTCCCATTTGGTGCCAATAACTCGATGCGATGAGTACCCTAATGAACAAGAATCATTTAGGTTTAATTACACTAATTAATACTATACGCATCCTCTTCTCATAATTTAGCCGAACCGGTTCAGCCTACAAGGCAAAGTCGCACAACCAGTTTCGAATTAAATGTCAAGTTCAGTGAGTAATGAGTCAACTAACAAGGAAGGCGGGGCGGAATTTGAATAAATATAACCCAATTAATTTAAAAATTCTAATTAAATCGGAAACATTTATTGTTACTAGACGTGTCCTTAAGTTGGCTGAGAGCCGCAAAATTTTTATTTATATGTTACAAGAGGGAGATACATAATTGTTATTTTTTATCTTACGTTAATCCCAAAATTTCTCGAATTCATCAAGGTATTATAAGATTGCATACCAATTTAAGCTGCCTCGACCAGAACTGAACATTTCATTCAATTTTTAAGATTTTCACGGAAAAACAGACAAAGCCCGCTGGAAAGATCGTTATCATTTTATTTTCAACTTCCAAGCAATATTATTGTTGACTAATTATTCGCCCCGTGGTAAGTGCAGATACTTGGCAGTATTATTAGAAAATTTAGGGGAATGTGATACACGCTATCAATATAAACGGTGGTGAAAATCAAATGGACGATTCCCTGTTTTACACACGCTTTGAATGCCAAAGCTGCAAACGATGCCCTCGAAAGCTCATACTTGTTAGAACTCTCAAACATGATCCAGACCTAGCACCCGGTGAATATTTTCTGTTTTTGAAGAAACACCAAAGGGGTATTCCCTAATCGAAAGATCTTGGAATTAAAGCCGATGTGCAAAGTTTCTTCAACACACTCTGGTAATCCTTTCTTAAAATGGATATGGACAGTGTAAAATGAAAATAAGAATAAGTGTATTAAACTCGGAGTGGACTGTATTCAAAATCAATAACTTAAATTTCAAATAATTGTTTTCCATTTACTAGTTACCGTCATTGTCATTACTTTTGAAATACCCCTCGTGATATTATGTGGTTGAAGTAAGATAATTTCTCACAACGTTCATGAATCGAATTCATTGAATTTTCAAAAATGAGAAAATTGAACTGTTGGCAATTCATAGTCGTTTCATTATTTGAATTGCATTGCATATCATGGTAATATTAACCAAGGTACTCTGGTCTTATGCTGGATATCCAATATAAGGAACATTTGTCTGTAAGAACCCTAGGATTAATACGATTTATTTGAATTACCAGTTAGAAATGCATTGACAATTTTGCTAGAATTATTTGTAATATTCATCATCATCATCCATACTTACGAAACATCGGCTGACTAAATTGTTTTGGTCTGTGGACCTAAAACTTACTTGATGCGGATATCCTAAGTGCCATGTGATGTTAACAATCGATCCAGAAATAAGACTCGTTTTTATCAAACCTTGGAAAGTAAAAACACAACAATTATTTCCGCTGAACTTTTAATTCATTGCTTATCGTTTGTACACATACCGAGCACCTATAATGGTTTGTACTTTCCATTCTAAAACCAATGAGATTGCCAGGGCACAAATTTTACGGAGAACTTTATTTGGAATAGACATTGTGCCATTTAACTACGAAATACCCTCAACATCACCGCGACTATCTTCAGAGTCAGAATAGGAGTATTTTTCCATCGTCACATAGTTTCATAACCCAAATACAGTACAACCAAATTCTATTTTATTTATTCAGTTTTATTTATTCAGTGTTAAAATATTCCAACTGAAAAAGCAAGCCGTTATGAATAACTATTTTGAAAACCGTGTTACAAATTCAGAAATACGAAAGAAGTGGTAGCATGTGATATTTAAATTATTTTTCGATCTAATTTTGGTTTCCGTACGTCGGAAATATTAAATAAATATTGTGATTACCTTTCGGCATTCCACACGGAGGTGGAGATCCAATGCTGTCCAAGTAGTCCAAATTGTACTGCCTAGCAGGGGGGAAAGTGAGTGAGACATGAGCCGAAACAAATTGTTGATTTAAAACCAAACTTGAAATTAAACTTAACAATAAATAAGTACGAGTATTAAATCGGTTTAACATTTTATAAAGAAAATTAATAAAGTACGTTTAGCCAGATTCCCTTTCGTACACATGCACCTTTGTGCCACTTCTTGGCAAGAATAGAGTTGAAGAGTAAAATCTTTGTTGAGAAAAAGTGAAGATAAAAATTAGAATTCATCATTGGGTGAGGTGAAATCTTGTTGGTGGAACAGACGACAAAGGAAAACACGTTTACAATGCAATACCTTGCTGTGTTTTGTAACTTTTACTTTTTTTCGAGCGAAGGACCCATTGACAGAAACTCAATTAACTTACATTCCCTTGGCTTTTGCGATGTAAATGCAAATTTGCAAATCTTTTGCGTGTACGTGGTACTAAAAAATACACCGTTAAATTAACACCTGAGGTTTATGACAATATAACTGTCATGTCTGTTGAGTGCGAAAATTACAGTGCACTTTGCCACACTTCATTACGCATATTACAGGGTGACCCAGATCTCTTTTCACCTCAGGCGGATGACGATTAATAGATCATTCGTACACTATGTCTATGCAATATCAAATGGCTGGAGAATAATTATTCACAATGGAGCGAACAATTCAATGCAAAATATAAGCAACAAAAAATATTTCGCGGTGTTATTAGGCCAGTATTCCGTAATATCAATTTTATTATTCTAGACCTAGGGTTTTGCTGCTTTAACTCCTTCGGAGTGTGTCTGGAGTACATATAATGCAATCAATGAGAACGCTGATGTATAAGTCAATGTATTATAGAGCAAGTATTCCAATTAAAAAAATAGTTAGACGTAAAATAGACGAGACTTTGTTCGCAATTCCTGAACACAGAAGATTTTGGGCTGAAAAATCCTGCTGAATTTATACACAATATTTTACCCATCTACTGGTAATGCATGAATCCGGCATACGTTATGAACCACCCTGTGCACTTTGCATGTGTCAGATTATTATGAGATCGCTATTGCGAAAGCAAGATAATCTTTATTGTTATTGTTGGAAAGGAAGGAACAATGAATGGATGGTTATGACAGAAAAAGAACTATGCTAAAATGCTAATCAACCAAAGCCACAAGAACTTGGTTTTGCGTAAAAAAGAGAGCAATGGAAATAGGGCTTGTCCTGAAGGATTATTTAAATTTAGGGCAAGTAATTATAATGTGGTCACACTTGACATCGTATATTTTGTGCGTGATGGATACACTGTCTAGACTTTTGTATTACAAACAAAAATGTTAAACTTAGATCCTAGAATTTCAAAATAAAAATTCATGTTGGACTAATTACTACCAGCGTTATTTACTTTGAAAGTTAATTTCTACTCATATTGCGTCCTTATTTGTGAATAGTTTGTCAAAGTACTTCACTTCAGTGTTCTTTATATGTATTTTTATTCATGTATCACTACTTGAGTTTTTCTTTAGGTTCACCTCCAGTCTCTACATCTACATCATTATGTTCAGTCGTGTCCTCACATTGGTCGTCTTCGTCTTCGTCTGGATCTATCTCCTTAGAATCCCTGTAAGAATAATTTTACTCAAAAAATGTCAACGAAAAATGACAACCAGATTTTGTTTTTATGTATATATTTTAATTTATTCCATATAAGAATATCATATTAAGCGATACAATAATACATTCTTTCAAACAGAAAAAATTCCCTGCAATTAATATAAAAATGTTCAATTCAGTTAAGTTCAGAGTTTGGAAGTAGTTTGAGGTTAAATAGGAGTATCTAAATTGAACTTTGAAAACAAACAGAAAATTTGAAATAAAATTACAGGGTTGACACATCACTGAAATCTGGACTCACTTACTCCTTTATTTTACAACAAACAAATTTCCAAAAAAAGCCTTCAATTGTAGAACGGGATTCCCGTGTGATCACAGCATTCAGACCACAAAGTGCAAATCCCTGTCGACAAATGATACAGGCTTGGTCAGAATGTGACCACTCTGGGATATTAGGCCAATCAAGATACGCCAATCCATGTGAAGCAGTGTGACACTCATCTTTACAACACATTGTAAAACTCCATGCTTCAACCAAATGTCTCCTAGGACTCTCTACATGATAAGTCAAAAGGATTTCCTCTGCGTAATCGTGATTACAAGTCTCATTCTGGTCCAATTTCCTATCTGGATTCAAAGTCAGAGACTGTCTTCCAACTTCATATTTCTCCTTGTAAATGTCCAATTGTGACGTTTCTCCAGTTTTACGATTGAAACAAGTGAATACTACTTTGTAGATTCGATGATTATCAAAATATGTAGACATTGGATTTGTTGCATGGAATCCATTGATGTATTGGCCAGGTGGACAACGGTACTTTTTCTCTTCAGCCTCATCCGGGATAACTTGCGACGCGTAGTAGGTACGGTAACGGTTGAAGAGTCTCGAACTTAATGGGACTTTGTCTGCGTATAACCATGGGTCTTCTTGGTCTTGAAAACGTGCAATCGCACTGTGAATTTCCTGAGATTCCAAAAAATATTCTAAATTATTTTTTAAAATTGGGATTTTTAAAAATGTATTCAGGTCACTGAACAAGGCTGGACTATTTTAACAGAACTTTCCCAGAGTTATTCTGGAATGCCATTATAAACCTTCTACAAAATTATCTACAAAATGTACAGGTTGTCCCAGAGAAAGCGCACAATTGTTTGATTATATTTTGGCATGGTTACAACAAATTATTTTACGGACAGGTTCGAATTATTAGTAAATTCTAAGAATTTATTTTGCCAACGTAAACACCCACTGCCCCAATGATTTTTGTTTAGATGGTCTAAGTTAATGGTGTAACTATGCGAAAATATAATCATTCAATTATGCCCTTACTCTGGAGCACCCTGTATATAACGCTCTTTTCACGGAGCCCTAAAGATCAGCCGCATGGGCGTAACAAGTTATGCACCACCCTGTATATTAAGGTTTTAGATTGTTGTGACATAGTGATAAACGGAGCCTTTACTACTCAATTATTATGACGGTTCGATCCTTCAGACAGACAATGTATTTCCATATTAAAAATCTTGGAACACTTAATTGATTAAAGTCCAAAGCTTACCTCATCACCAATGAGTACAACATCAGCATCAGTACGATTTGACCATTTGAGAGTGAACCTACAGCTAGCCTCCTTTGATAATACAAGAACCACTGAAATGAAAATAATTTCTGTCAGACTTTGACAATAAACTATTCAAAAAATACTTAGGGCATCCTAATTTTGGGACCTCCCAAGATATCAAGTCGAAATATTAAGTGACAATTGACTTACCCATTAGAATATACTTAAACTCCATGTCGGTGTCCTGAATTGAAAAATCCCAAACGTCTGTGCGATGGTAAATGTTTTCAGAAATGTTAACAATGCGAAATACCCGGCGTTTATGAGACGAGGTAGTGGAAAATCTACAATGCTCCGAACTTCCGGAGTCATCGCCCGTCATTGTTCTATTCCTGAATTCCACTTGCTTAAATGTTATGATTTCCTGGTAATGCTTCGATTTTATTAGCAAATCAGAAACGTCCACGGAACTTCTCTATCGTACCATGTTTCCACGTGGCAAGGAATTCCAGAATTGTTTATCATATGCACAAAACTCCTCTAAAATCGCGTCCTTCCAATTCCAAGCATCCCGGATGTACTCTCTTCGTGAAGATTAGGTTGTTTTCCATTCGACCTAGGGAAGGTACGCCTAGCGGTACGAAAAACTCCAGCCGAGAAATACTTCTTCTTTTAAGTACGCAGAAATATACTCGCAATCTCGTGCCAACTTTTTATTTCAACAAACATGACTGGATTTTGAAAATTTTTGACGTTTTGAAATTTCTTCCTTCTAACTTATGTGTATTCGAAATGACCAATTTTTTAACACGAAAATTTTTCAACAAACTCAACATTTTATTAGTAAAATTCGTAAAATTAGAGAATACAACATCCCAAATTACCAACAATAAACCAAGAGCGTTTGAAGTACACCGTACAGTTTCAAGGACTTAAACAGAATTATTTAATTAAGATATTACATTTTAGACCCTTATGCAAAACTTGAAGACGTTAAGACTATATTTTTAATTGTCAACCTCCTTAATCTTTAACTTGACAACAAACGAATTCGAAATAGAAACCTTCAGCAGTTCCATAACTGTTATGTGTGACTTTAACATTGGCTCCACAAATTGCCCATCCTCTTCTGCACATGACACATGTGGTGGCAGGACAATGGTTCCAATCTACAGGTGGCCAATTATCATAACCATAACCATGAGTGGCCAAGAGCCATGCATCCTGACAACGCATTCCATAACTCCATGCCTCAACGTGAGATCTTCTACAGCAATCCACGTGATAGGTCAATCTGACACCAGTTAAATAAGCATCAGGACAAGTCTGAGACTCATTAAATAGAGTCTCATGGTTATATGTGAGACCCAATCCTTCTGTACCTAATAATTCATACATATCTAATGTGCTTGATTCCTTTGTCTTAAAATTTGTACAGGTGAAAACGATTTTATAGATTCGGATTCCGTAGAAATAATAAGAGGATGGGTTGGTCACATGAAAACCCGTCACGAATTGACCCGATGGACAACGACGTTTGGTCATATCAGCTTCCCCCCAAATAGTTCTTGCAGAGTAGTAGACGTTGTAATTGTTGAAAAGTCGAGTATATAGAGGTGTCTTATCTCCAAATAAAAGTGGGTCTCGTGTAGTTTGATGATAGAGTATTCCTTTTAAAATCCACTGAAATACAAAAAATATTATCAGAATTAGTAATTTGAATTTTTAAATGGTATTCGTCGTTGTCGCAGCTTACCAGGAAACCTTTCCAAGCGATCATCGATTTTTGACCTGAAAATTCTTCTGCAAGTTCATTCACTTATGTTATTAATACAGTGTGTGCAATATCACGTACTGGTTTGCGGCAGAATGCCTTGGGTGACCTCCGGAGGTCAAAACGTAATGTACTGAGATCAGTAATTAAAACCGTTTCCGCAATATGCCTCACTTTTACCACACACACAAGCAGAAATGGTTTCTAAATTGCCCATCTCTGTACATACATCTTGACCTCTGGAGGTCACCCAAAGGATTTTGAGGCAAAGCCAGCACGGGATATTTCGCACACTGTCTTGGCATAAGTGAATGCACTTGCAAAAAATTATAGGTCGAAATTCGATGACCACTTGGAAAGGTTCCCTTCTTGGTGGTACAGGCAGTCACATTTAGCCAAATCCCACTCGGACTGTCGGACTGGAAATTTCTGGCGGTTCCTTTAAAGAACCCATTCTCTACAAAAAGTAGTTTGGCAATATCTGACCATCCCTTGTGTCGAATTTTAATAAATTAGTGCAATTTATTTATGTCTTGATTTTGATTCCAAGGCATGTGATTTATGGACGCAAAAGTATTATAGTTTTAGTTTTAGTGGTTGAACTCTTGAACTTCAATTCCAACTTCATGATCCTTAATTATATTTAAATGTTATTTTAAAGTATGGACATTCCCACATTTTGCATCGTTTTGGTGAAATTAGTTGACCAGTTTCCATACAAATGTTTTGGACTCTCCTGTGACATGCCACAAGTGGTTAAAGTTTTGAAAAAATTGTTTTTCACTCACCTCCTCTCCAATTTTTACGTAATCATAATCCGGGTAGTGCCTTACTTCGTTAGAGGTTCTCTGTTGCATGGTGGGCTTGCATAGTAACAGCACAACTGAATTAATTAAAACTCAATTATATTATCGAATGTATATTTATTGAATTTTTTTTACTACGAGGGTGACCTTTACTAATCTTAATTGATTTAATCTATTTTTTTTACGGAAAACAATTTGTACGAACATTAATTAATGTTTGCACACTTAAAAGGACAGATTTTAGTACGCTGATTATCCAATATTAGTTCATTGGCAATTTTGTACTTTGTAATAAATTACTTACCCAAACAGATATATTTAAACTCCATAGTAATTTATCGAACTAGGAATTTTCTTCAAAGGAAAAGTCACTATGTTCAACAGAAACAGGCGTAGGAGTGAGCAAGAATATTTTAACCATTAATTCTTAACTTCCGCGGTCGTCGCACTTTTCAATGTTTACTAAACTTAATTTCTTTTGTTCGGTCTTGTTTTCGTTGGAGGAAATACTCAAAACAGGGAAGTTTGGCTCAACACACCGAAAACTTTTCTCTGAAAAGACGTAATTATCGAAACGATGAAGTGTAATGTGACTATTTAAAAAAATTATAATTATTGGAAGACTAAATTAATTTATGAATTATATAACTGGAATTGTCTCAATTTCATTTCCATGTCTAACTGAACTCACAAAAGTTGTACATGTCAACGTGTCTCACATAGCCCCGTGAATCTTGTCCGCACTGCATTCTGAAGGTGTTTTGTTACAGGAACCGAATATTATCGAATGTAGAATGTCCAGCAGTGCTGCTGTAATTCGGATATCACACGACAGTAAGCTGTGCACTTTTTCAGCCTTTTTCTGCAAATCTTTATAATGACACGAAGATTTTATTACTGGTTAGCTGCATCATTACTTTTGGTTCTAGTGTATTTCGCTCATCAGAGCTACATTATAAAAATTCCACTCAGGAGAACATTATATCCCATAAAGAATAGGAATTATTCTGGTGATAACTTTGAGACTGCATCTCAATCTAATTCAAGTACAGGGCGACTAATATGTATTGTGCCCATCTCTATCTGAAGAACCACAGTAGGTACAATCAAATGGAATACTTCGTTGAAAAGATCAGCTCAAACGAGATCTCAGACAAAATATTTTAGCTCCATCTGAAAGCGCGTTAGCGCGCGTGGAAAAATAAAAAATCCGGATTTCGGCGTTTTCCAGCCACATTTCCAAGGACTTCCGCATGAATAGCCGTGAAAACATCAAAATTTCGAGAAACGAACTTCAGCACTGCATTCGCAACTGCTTCTTAAAATATTGAGCCATGGTTCGACGATTTCTGAGCAAGTCAATTTTGACACAGAATTTCACTTTTCCTGAAGACACCCGAAAATGAAATTTTCGGAATTTTCGAAATTGGGTGTATGGAGTAGGGTAGGCAGGGCTAATTATTCCACCTGGGCTAATTATTCCAACTTTTTGTAAAATCTATTGCGCGCGCTACA
>JAQFYE010005215.1:0-12226 GCA_034694305.1 Protaphorura glebata | reverse complement strand
ACCTGGGGAGGTCAAACATTGGAATTTTTGAGTCAACTCTTTTGCAGTCACCACAGTCAGGTTCTCAGGTTGACATAGAGTTAAGTCTTTTTTTATACTCTTCATAAATGCGACAATAACCACTGCATCAAAACTATGATTTCTCATGGCCGAATATCCTATCTCCGTATCTAACCTCCTTTCGCAAAAATTCTCAATTCAAATTCTTCGTTCAATACTATCAAGATTTCTCAAAATTAAGTAACCAACTCAGATCCAATGGTTTACTAATGTTTTTAAAAATGAGTAAAATATTCCATAGTCTAATATTCCTATTAATCATCCAATGTTTTCATGAATCAGGTCTGTGTTTTCGAAATTCAATTGTTAAAAAGGAATATGTATTGTAAGAAAAGAAATGGGCTGAAGGCATAGCATTAAATGAATGGAAATTAACACAACAAGTTAATGCCCCAACCCCAAGCCTTTATTCTAGTATTCTAGCATGGCAGACAGGGATTGAGAGGACTGGATAATATTCAACTCTGGATGACACTCACACTACACACTCGTATAATACCTTCGTATCCTACGACTTTACGTGGAAACGAAATCTATCCTACACATGCTGACATGCTTCCAGTAAGATGTGATAAGATGTGTAGCGTTAAAGAGATATCGCCACCTAATGTTAAAGAGATGTTTTAGGGTGTAACACCCTCAAAGCAACTCGTCGACACCATCTCAACCACTCCGTTAATGCTTGTTCCACATCCATGCAGTATGCAGTCTCGACTTTTTATTTTGAGAATATGTAATGCAGTTTTACAGACAATCAACAAAACCAAAAACCAAATTCTCATTTTAGAATCGATTTTGTTTCGCACTTTCTAATTTAGAATATCATTGCACATTGAGCAGATTTAAATAGGAAGTAGGGAGGTACCCCTATAGTAGTATTGGGATTTTGGTGGCTAATGAACTCGTCGACTGGAGCTGTGACCCAAGGCACGTCATACGTCAAGTTTGACTTTGAAGTCCATATGAGAATAATTGCGGCGGATATTGTAACAGACAGACGCAGACGCCGTTATCAAAAATATATTAATGTCTAGCAGTCGACCTACACTGCGTTACGATCCACGTAATAATAAAATTTACTTTTACAAATCAGGAATTGGAATTCGAAAGAATAATTCGGATTCCGATTCGAATATTTTATTTCGGATTATTTTACAAATTCGAATTCGAATTCGATGTCGATAATACGGATTCCGATATTGTGATTTCGATTCGAATAGTGAAAATTTGGATTCAAATTCCAATAATTCGAATTCGAATTATTTTTTCCCGATTTAAATTTTCGGATTTAAGAATCGGAAAATATTCTAATTCGAATTACGATTCGGATTCCAATAATACGCATTTTTTCGATTTTTTCTTCTCGATTTTAATAAATGTAACTCGAATACTGCAGATTAAAAATTTAATAGGAACAATTTCTGGTGACAGTAGCGACAATATATGTAGTACCTTTTTGAATGATCTACAAACATGTGAGCAAAAACTTTAATAATTGTTCATGCCAGCATGCCACCATGTTTCCTATCAAGTTAGTCAGGCAGGATAGATGCATGTAACCCTGAAAACAATATGAGAACATCGAAATTTGAGGGACTTGTATTAAATGTAAAACCTGCCAGCGCAGATTCTAACAAAATGATCGGAAATCTGGATGCCAGTATATTCAAAGAGTAATCCGGAAACAAGTCGGCAAGAATGAGAAAACAGACTTCAAAATATCAATGGTTATACCTGTTGGATGATGCCACGGATAGAACTTTTTATAGCCAGTTTCGTTTGGCGTTCAATTTTCCTAGACAGACCGTGCACACATTGCACAGTATTTTCTATGTGGAATCGTAATCGGAAAACCCAGAAAAATTATGAATTCCGATTCCGATTTGAATTACTTTCAAATTCGGATTTCAATTCTAATTCTGATTTGAATTATTTTCTATTCTAATTCTGATTCTAATTCGAACTCCGATTCGAATGTTTCTGAATACGAGAATACGGATTCGCATTCTAATTTCAGATTTATAAAAACGAATTCGAATTCGGATACCAATTCGAATTGTCGTCAAAATACCGATATTTTTCGAATTATAATTCGAATTCAGGTTCGAATTTTCATCCCTGGTACAAATCATATTCTGAATCAATTTATTTCATTGTTCGTAGAATAATCACGGATAAAAATCAAATATTTTTACATACAGATAGTTGAAGCCATGTTCATATGACTAACATTAATTTGTCTCAAGAGTCAAGACTCTCTTTCGAGCTGAATGTGTGATAAAACCTTTTGTTTACTTTTGTTTTTCCCATCCGGCTTACTCTGATTGTATTCATAACTGAATTTATTGGTCGGCTTAATGAAATGCTCTTTGACAAGATGTTTTCCCTTAATTTGATGACTGAGTACAAAACTCTTTCCAGCCCATCCATTTGGCATCAGTTTTTCTTCTACCAAATCGTCTTTCGTGGCTGAAAGGTAGTCATTTGCAATTAATCTTCCTTTCGTATCGCGTCCTTTCTTTACACAGATCCAACTAATATCCCCACTATTTTTCTTCGTGATCGGCAAGTCTGGAAATTCATAAACTGTCAACGTCGCATGACGAGAAGATTGAGGAAAGACGGTGTAGATTGAGATCATGGATTTGATGATTGTATTGATTTGTAAAAGTGTTTCACTTATTTCTGGGAAGGTGAAAATTAACCCAAAATATGTTGTGGGGATTTGGATAAGGGAAGTTGTAGTTCCAATGATCCCTCGTACTTTTTCGACCCGACTGAGAATTTTGCAGTGTAAGGAAACCGATAAAATTGTGTTGTATTGACATCAAATCTAGTCTTATTGTTAGTGAAGGATGGAATCAGAAGGATTTTGTGTTCTTCCAAATCGTTGTATTCAATTAGATTTATTTTCTACATTGAATGGGTCCATAATTTTTGTTCCTGGTCTTAATCTCCATTGTTTGTCCCGTGACACGGTTGGATCGTAATAGAGAGGAACTCCTAGTTCTGCTTCTACTTCCGTTTCTTTTGGAAAATGTGAACTGTACTTTAGATTTGCTGCAATTTTGTTTCCTTCCAAAATTAAAACATTATCTTGTGGAAAATATTCATCCCAGATTTGATCCATTTCTTTGGAAAAGTTCATTTTGGACTCAAAATCAAAATCAATGACTTTAAGAGTAGTGTTAATTTCTCTTGATCTTGATCTGTTGATTGCATTTGTAAGTTTAATTCCGCTCTTCCATTTACAATCTACACCAATCACTGTAGATTTTGATTGGCCATTAATAGACTTCCAATGATCTTCATCATCTTCGTCATTGTCTTTTGGGAATTTGTCGTTGATGAGATCTTCTCGTTTATGTTGCTGAATGTACTGAGGAGAAGTAATATATTTTAATGGAGAACTGAATTCCACAGAAATGCCAGACGGTCCGCCAACAACTTCTTTTTGTTGAAGTCCACCTTTCGGTTGAAAATCAGCTAAGTTTCGAAATACGTCAGGTTTTCTGGACAGTTCCTTCACGATGGATCCGGATAATTTAGCTCCACCATTTCTATATAGTATGCGTATCTTTGTTCAGGACGACAGTCTTTTTTTCTTGTTTGTTTTACTCCCAAAGTTGTAAGAGATTCCTCTTCTCCAGCTTCGGCTAATCTTTACTTCTATCCATTGTAAGAACTTCTAATAAATATCGACTTCTGTGTACAAGTTTTATTATGGTAATTTACAAACTTTAGTGTGTCGGAAACACAAACAGGTAATGAACTGCATGCATATAGAGACAGAAAATAGTCAACTGGATACATTCGAACGAGTGCTTATTTATCGACTCTTCAAAACGAACATGTGTTTTGAATGAGTCACGCACAGAGAACAATCCTGTGCAAAAAATACTGACGTTCGGAACGTACGGGAATCGTTAGTTTGGATTGCACTGGAAATAATATGCTTGCGGCATCCATGTGCTTGTGCAGCATAGAAAACTAGAGATGACTGTGTATGGTTGTGTGTAGTACATTATATAATGACAAAGCCATGATAGGAATGCGGCATTAATGTCAGGAATCACGATCCTATTCCAATATTTCACAATGCAAATAATTCGGACTTTGTTTAATTTCAATGATATGCCAATTCTAGTAATGTCTCTCATTAATCGGTACATTTTTAATATTAATTATGGACTAGGAGGGCAGGTCATAAAAGACAGCTAAAAAGTTGACTTTTGGGGATTCACCGGATGACCACAAAATGTAATGTGAGATGACGTTAGGTGTCAATTCAAGGAAAAATTAAACGGGAGTACGAGTACATGTACCAATGTTTCTGATTTTTTGCTGATCAGAATCAGAATTATAATGTGGTTAGTAATATTAATTGTATAGATCTCCGGGTGGTTGATGAAAGGGTTAGAAGAAAAGAAGGAAGGAAGTACATAGAATAAGAAGACAATGGTTTTGAGTGAAGATGGAGTTGTAGTTGAGTGAAAAGACCCGTATTTCCTGCGGAGACGGAGACGTCGGAGGGTGTCTCATGTCTAAGTGTAGCTAATAAAAGATGAAATGGTAGTTGGATGAGAGAAGTGGTTAAATAGGTCAAGTTGATGTTTATAGGGCAGGGATGACCCAGATGAGGACATGAGGTTCCCATTATCCCATTCTCATTCCCATTGTTGTTCCTCATCCTCACTTGCTTAGGTTAGGTCTTCGTCTTTGCTTCTTTCTCTCAAGAGTCAGTTGTTAGTTGGTTGGTGAGACGGAGTGAGACTGAGACTGGTTGGGGAGAATCAGAGTCAGAGTCAGATTGAACAGTCAACAAGTGATCGACCTACTGATCTAGTGTTCTATCCGGTATTCAACTCTAACTCTATGCACAGAGAAGAGACTCAGACTAACTCCTCAACTACTCAACAGAATCAACAGTCATTTCTCTCTTGTATTTTGGGCTTTAAACTGAGTAGTCTTAGTAGTCTTAGCAGTGAGGAGTCGGTGTTGTGGAAACTCCTCCGAGTCCTCTCAGTAGTCACAGAGTCAGAGTCACAGTAGTCAGTGTGTTAAGTGACTTTGTTGAGATTGAGATTGAGATTGAGGTGATCTGGGTCAATCGGTTAGTTGGCTTTGACGCTTTGACGCTTTGAGGAGCTCTCGAAACAAGAGCCAACAACCAAAACCATGTCTGCTTCTCATCATCCCAACTCAACAACCAACAACACTCAGACACAATCAACACAATCACTCAACAATAACACAGCCAACAACAAATCTCCAGCATCCCTCCCGAGTGTCCAGGTCAGTACACCATCCAGTCATCTCATCCTCAATCTTCCACCTTCATCCTAACCCTGACCTTTGTCAATAAGCACGTGAACCACCACCTCGTGCCTTGTAGTCTCTTTCTGTCCGTCAAAATGTTTCTCCAGAAAAAGTTTTATTTCCACACCCGTCTCAATTTGCCTCATTCCTCGTACACATACAGAGTGCGCAGGTTAATACAAATCGTCAGGTTATTTTGATGGGTTTCGGAAGAAAATAATGCCAGAAAGAAAATGTGAAAAGTGTACACATCAATTTTCCATATTTCTCTTCTTTGAGTTCACGAATGCACAATGGAATGCCGGAAAGAGGAAACGCAAAATTTGTATTGTGACACACTTGGGTCATGCTAATTTATTTCTGAATCTGAGACAAACATTCCAAAGATGACAAAGTAGTCGGATAGACACATTACTTCTTAACATGACAATAGTTTTGATCGCAGATGTTGGAATTGTAGGAACGTCGAATTATGTGTACACTTTTCTAAGTTTTGTACATGAACTACATGAAGGACGTTAAAATGTGGAATCTGGAAACTAAGACTTGACATATGTACATGAGCATAATATTATGATTAGAATTCATGAGTCATCCTACCCCTCATTTTATGTATGTATTTTATCAAGGTCAGGATTTATTGTCGTCTCGTCTCGAATTACAAGTGAATGTTCATTGAGGTTAATGTCTTTTTAAATCACGTCCATTGTGCAACTCCATATTTTACAATATAAACCTTGAATGGTGAGTCACCAACTATTGGCATTGGTGTATTGGTTCCAATTCCAATTCATTTCAGTCCGTCGGTTCGGTTCTGAGTTCTGACTCTTAAAACTGAAACGGAATTTCGTATCTCGGGAGAACGGATAGTTATGAACATGATTATGACATTCACGTGTGACCTGTTGTCGGATCCTTTCAAAACACTTGACCTGACCTGACCTCACCTGCACCTCCGTCTGTTTCAGAAACAATCTATGCCTGAGTCTGAATAAGTCCAATCCTAATCCTAATAACGTCTAACATCTTGCTATCATTGTGATTCCATTTAGGTGACTGCCCGAGTGTTGTTTGGGTCAGTGAGTGCCATTTCGACGCTGCAGGCTGAGAGGAAGCGCCGAAGATGACTCACCTCCACCCCCTTTTACTCCTCCTCCATTTCCTCCTCCTCCTTAATGTCTGCTCTTCATCTCCAACAGAGGGGGCGGAGCAAAGTCCACCAGCCCTTCAACATTATGCGGCCCACGTGGCCAAGGCCGTGGAGGTCGGAATGAATGCAGCGACGGAACTCTACGAAACCATTGAACCTCAGCTTTACAAAAAAGGTTTGGAAACCCAAACGGGGCACAGTGATACTATTGTGGGGCACTCTCAGACTATGATCCTTTGTGTTTGATTCCAGATATTTATTTAAGGGGTGATCACCCGTCCGTGTACTTGGCGGCCATGAATGGACAGAGTGACAGGGCAAAGGTCTTGGCTAGAGCAGCCTATGCAACACTTCGAGCCACGAGTGTCCTTCGGGAAGAGTAAGATCTCACTATACCCACATCTATTTAATTGGGCGGAATTGGATAACAATTGTTTTACGAATTTAGATTTGCTCAATTTCGAGATACATTGGAGTCATTGGACAATGTTGAATTTGTGAGTCCAGCACACGTCTCACAATGCCCCAACAAGTAAGAAACCACTCAGCCTCGGCCTCAAGCTACTCCTCAGCTATGTAGTTTAACTAAAAGTGTTCACCTCTTTAAGACGTCAACTGGAGGACTGCCCTGGAATAGACAATCAATACAGGAGAGCAGATGGGAGGTGCAACAATTTGAAGCACCCTTCATGGGGGTCATCCTTTCAACCATTTGCTCGTTTCCTTCCCTCGGATTATTCGGATGGTATGTGTGATGTTCGGAAACAATCATGACCTGACTTGACCTCCGCTTTGTATTTCATTTCATGCAGGAGTGAGCAGTATTCGAAGAAGTGTTCTTGGGTCTGAATTGCCATCCCCACGACGTGTGTCGACCGCAGTCCACAAGGATGTGTCACGTCCGTCCACGTCCTTGACTCTCATGCTGATGCAGTAACACCCCTACAACCCTACGTTCCTTCACTTTCACCAATTACCATTCTTTACCATTTTTTATTTTTTTCTCCCTTTACCCCAACCTACTAATTCCATTATTCTGTTCAACTGTTCACAGATGGGGACAATTCCTGGATCATGATTTGACCTTGACCTCCCAGACCCGCGCATTCAACCACTCTGTCCCTAAATGCTGTCACGTGGAACAATTACATCCTGATTGTCTTCCGATCGAAATCCCGTATGATGACCCATACTTCAATGGGACAAAGTGCATGGAGTTTATCCGGAGTTCTCCAGCACCTCGTCCAGACTGCAGTCTTGGACCACGTGAGCAACTTAACCAGGTCAGTCAGCCAGTTTGATCTTTGACCATTGACCTCAGAAATTGAGCTAATTATTGCTTGGTTAGTTGACGTCATGGCTAGATGGGAGTGTGGTGTACGGGTCAACGGATGAGGACTTGAAGGCGTTAAGACTTTTGAAGGGTGGGGAATTAAAGTCTCACTCCATGGCGAATCGGAAGTCCCTGTTGCCCCGCCTTCACCACCCCCATGAGGGGGAGTGCATCATCCCATCCCCAAGACTCTTTTGCTTCGCAGCAGGGGATGGGCGTGCGAATGAACAACCGGGACTCACGACCATGCACACACTCTGGATGAGACAACACAATTTAATTGCAAACAAATTATCAACAATCAATCCTAATTGGAGTGATGTAAGTTAATGGTCAACAAGGTTATGAACCACCCTGTAAATTATTCATTCAATTGACTATCTCTGTTCATTGGTAACAGGAGAGTACATTTCAAGAAACTCGTAAGATTGTGATTGCACAAATCCAACATATAACTCATAAAGAATTTTTACCATTAGTTCTTGGACCAAATCTGATGAAGGTAAGGAAATTCAAATGCATTCCTTCATTTACATTTTGCGTAATGAAATTCAGTAGCTTATCGTTGATGACTCGTTGAGGTTTTTGGACTCCGTTTGCTGAGAATTGGATACTACGACGGGTACAATGACAGCGTGGATGGAACGATTCCAAGTGCATTCGGTGCAGCTGCATTTCGTTTCGGACATTCTTTGGTTCAACCAAATCTACTCAGATCAGATGAATCACACCACGAAATGCCTCACAGTAAATATTTTCATTAAAAATTCATTCAACGTTTGACCTTGGCCTTGACCTTGACCCTTATATTTAGAAGTGGAACTGAGTTCTGAATTGATGAGTCCATCCAATCTCCACAACCTTGGAGAAATTGACCGAATCACACTCGGACTAGCTTCACAAAGGTCACAACGAAGGGATGAGTTCATTACGTCACAATTAACGAATCATTTGTTTAGGACTCAAGGTCACAAAGGACTGGACTTGGCAGCTATTAATATCCAAAGGTCAGAGGTCATCTCATTGACGTTGATGAATGATTTTAATTCATGTAGTCTGTGTTTGTTTTCAGAGGAAGGGACCATGGACTTGCGTCTTATTTAAAATGGAGAGATGCATGTGGGCTGCTCAAGCCATTGCATCACAATGGCCCAGTGACCACTTGGGCTGACTTTGTGGAGGCGACTGGGATTTCAAAAGGTGCTTGACCTTGACCTCGATCTTTGAGTTCACGTAATATTGATTTGGTACTTGACAGAGAGAAGTGAAATGCTATCGTCTGTGTACGAGAATCCATGGGACATTGATTTATTTCCTGGAGGAATGGTTGAATTGCCAGTCCGTGGTGGACTCGTTGGACCCACATTTGCATGCATCATTGGACAAACATTTCGGAATTTAAGACGTGGAGATCGATTCTGGTACGAGAACCCAAGTCAATTCACTCCGTCCCAACTCCAGTCAATTAGGAATTCATCTTTGGCTAGATTTCTGTGTGACACGAGTGACTCGATCACAACGATGCAACCCATTGTCTTTTTGGCTCCACATCAACAGAAAAATATTCATACGAGTTGTTCAAACTCGGATGCCATTCCACACATGAACTTCCTTCCATGGCACCAAGTCTTTTTGGAGAGACTCCAGTTCAGAGATTCCGTGGAAAATCAAAACCCAACGAATGAACCGAGGACTGAGATGCTGGAAGAATCGGACAAAGACAAAAACAAGGAAGGGAATGAATTTCCTGATTCTGATTATGCAGCCATGGCTCAATTCTACGACCCCAGTGACAGTGAAGACTCCACGGATGAGTTTATGAATGTGACTCAGGAATTTGTACGGAAATTAGACTTAAGACTTGGAAACAATAATAAACAAATGCGAAAGGTCGTCTGACAATTTATCAACCTAAGCCGTAAGTCTTCATTTTGTCCATACAATCATATTTCAGGAGATAATGTGATTTTCGCACTAATTTTTTCTCAATCAAAGACTTGCCAAAATTAAGGTAAAATATTCGTGACTTTTCTGAGAATTTCACTTGAACGTGCAAATGTAATGCATGCGGTATTTTAAGAGAAACCAAAGAATCCAACCAAATACTGTCCTGCCGTGAAGTCTGGAACGAGAGATTATTTTAGAATTAGCATCTCTGTCTCCCGATAAGGAGAGGAATTTCTCAAGGGACCTTTTTTTCTGCTCTGGATTGGAAATGGGGAGTGAATGACCGTCCAGATTCCAGACAGACAGACGCCTAGTACTTTTTGTATACGATTTTTCGTCCCTTATCCAGTAAGAGATTTTCCAGTTAACGATTTTGACCCGATGTTACGTATGAATGATTGAAAAATCCAGGGAAGAAGTTTAGTCCAACATTACCACTCTAGCAGTCAACAACCCACTACTACTAGCACCACAGTACCAGTCACCACAAAATTAAACACAAATCAAATCAATCGTTTCAGGTGAAATATTTTTCCTATTTTCACAATTATTTGGGACTCCAAAAAATAAACAAAAGACTAATTGTGAATTATTTTTGTTTAGTTTCCAGAAACTTTTTAATACAAAAATGGCATTCGTTCCTCCCGTGGAAGGTGGTCTTCCAGGTCCATTGGATGGTGGACTGGGACTCGGTGGTCTTGGACTTGGAGCTGGACTCGGGAAATCTTTGAATTTGGACGTGAATGGAGGGATTTACGGTGGAGCCGGAGCGCCTTTGCTTGGAGGTTGGGGAGGAGGAGTGCCGTACGTGCCTGTGACCCCACTAGGAGCCTTGGCTGGGTTCAAGGGTGACCTCATCGTCCCCATTGTCATCGTCGGAGTGGCCGTTTTCCTTCTACTCCTCATCGTCCTCGCAGTCAAATTCGCTCTGGCCTTCAAATTGAGTCTTCTGAAGGGAAAGGAGTTCAGAAGAGATACGACAACAACAGGTGGACCACCGCAGGAAGATGACCTCAATGAATTGGCTCACATCGTCCTCACTGCAATCCAGTCACAGTCATGTGCTCAGAATATGGTATGTGAGTTGGGGATTTTGGCCAGAGAACGACAAGGACTTCCCAGTCTTTTAAGGTAAATCAAAATTTGTCATTTTTTAAAAATATTTCGCTCATCTAAAACTTGGATCCCCAAAATCAGGAATATTTTTTTAAAAAGTATTTTTGTAAAGTATTGAGTTTTCTGCACAGTAGGGCAGAAATAGATTAATTTATTTACTTCAAAGCACACACATTAAATATCAAGCAAAATTGTAGGGAATGTCGAATTTAGTTAGGGGCGACTTGAGACAGTTCCTTTTTTGGTCATTACTATTTCTTTGTGAGGAACTTGTCTTCACTTCTTTGCTTTTATTCATGGCATAAGCATTTCTACTTGAGCCTGGCTCTGTCAAAATGTAAATGTAATTAGTGTGGGAATGCGGTGATTGACATGGACATGGAACTAATCCTGATTTGCATTTTGTATTGATTTCAGGATTCTGTCTACCTTAGTCCCTGCTTCAGTCCAGGAACCTCTGAATATTCTCCGTGGTGCGGCTGAGGGTTCATTCCATTGTGTTGAGAAATATCCATGTGGATCGAAGGGCAATGGAACTTCTACCAATTCTACCTCAACAGTCTCAACTCCAAAACCTCTCATTTAGTAACTTTTAATTTTATAATCATAGGTAAATGCCTTCTTAATCAACAAATTGGATTGGATTTTATGATACGCATTTTATTAAAGTCATCTAAAACAATAGTCAAATCTTAGTACAAAATGAAGTAATAAAATAAAAACATAACACACTATTACTTTTCTCTGTCTTTTCCAGTCATTCAATTTGTCTCGAAGGTTCTCTTTAGTCCATTGCGTTTAAAGCTATGTTTCGTTTCGCCCCGATGAGACAGCTACATTTTTGGTCCGCAATGTTCCGCTCAATGGGATAGGTCCCGTATTCCACATTGCGTGCTGTCCGCAATATTGCGGAAGCCGATTGATTTGCGACCATTGATTTTGATTTTGCTCGTTCACTCAATGATTCTCAATCCACACCAAATTGGAGCCTGAAAAAAAGAATTCTACCTGACTTTTTCCGGTGAAAACATATACATTTAAGGGGACCATTCCAGGTCAACGGTCAAGGTCAGAGTGAGTGAATAAGAGGAGGGAGGGTCCATCCTTTGTAGTGTACAATGAATAGTGTTAACGTATCTGTGGAAGTTCCGCTCGAGAACACAGTTCATAAAATCACGTGTGTGGTATATGTAAGTGCCTGGCCTGCTCAATTTCAATTTCAATTTCAATTCAATTCAACATTTTCTTTTATTCCACAGAGTATTCATTTTTGTAACAATGTATTGCATAATTAGTGTGAA
>JAQFYE010005214.1:0-12228 GCA_034694305.1 Protaphorura glebata | reverse complement strand
CCATCTATATAACATTACAGTGTCATACCACTCATATTTTACTACTCTCCACTCACACTTTACCACTCTCTCCATCCACACCCTCTCGCCCAATCCAAAAAACCTCTTAACTACTCCCTTAATACTTTTTCCACGGGCTTTCCCACAGTCGCGACTGTTTATTTAGATCAATAGATCAATCATTTTTATTTGTTAGAAATTCAATTTTATAATAATTTTGTACGTATTTAGAATGTTAAATATAATCTACCGTTTAATTCCGTCAAATACCGATCATTACGTTACGTACTATCACGTTAAGGGGCATTGGAGCGTACACCTTGATTGAAAAAAAATGTGTCAGCCTTCCCCATTTTCAATCTGATTGGTTGTTGAGCAAAGCAGAGTAGATTTGTGGGAAATTCAAATTTTTTCATATTCTATTTTATTTCAAGGACACGAAAAATGGAAAAAATCAGTAAAGTTGACAATTGTGACACTGGCGGAAAAGGCGGGAATGGCGGTAAAACACCGTCACAATTATCATCAATGTCACGGAAGGACGGAGAGACAGGACGAAATTCATCCATTGGAATCTCATCAAATAAACTTGTAAGTATAATAACTTAACCCTTTGTCATGTGCCGACTTTTTATCATTTTAAATCATTTAACAATTTTTCAAAAGTTGGGAATTTAAATTTCAATCTCATAGTTTCAGTTTGTAAGTATAAAAATTTGGGAATTATTTTTTACGACCACATAGCGTTGAAAGTCAACTTTTTTCATTTACGAGTTGATTGGTAGTTGAGCGTAAAATAAAAAATACATCATTAATATTAATTTTTCAGATTACACCCGGGATGAAATTTTTTTTGGAACTACATTGACACGGAAAGACGGCGGAACGGGACCAGCTCCAACAACTCGGATTTTATTAAATTCGTCTGTAAGTGTAACTATAAAATTTTATAATTTAACCCTTTGGCGGGTACGGACGTTTAACTCTACTCTAAATCCTTTTTTAAAACATTTAAGCAATTTTTAAAGTTGGAAATTTAATTTTATGATCAAAATGTATATTTATGAATAAAAAATGTAATATACCGTCCGATACCGGCCAATACAATCTAATACCGTTCATAGCTAAGAAGGTCACTAAGAAGGCTATATACTTTATATTTTGTTTAATAGAAACCCGGACAGTCTTCATCTAATTTTTCACGTGAAAAAACAATATTCGTCGATCATCATATATATGGCCGTATAAGCTATTATGATTTACTTCCAAAAGAACGAATGGTAAAGAATGCTGCGAAAAAACCCCCACAAATTACATTGAGTAATGTTCATATCTTTGGGTCACCAACATATCAAGAGGTTTGTAATTAAAAATCCAAAGTAATTTTATAAATAATTAAACTATTTATTATGTTATAATTATTTACAGCCAGCAAAGAAAACAAAGAAAAGGGATGAGAATGCCAACACAAAATTTTCAGGAAATAATCCAAAGGACAACACAATCACAGTATCCAAAGTTGCAGAGAAATTGAAAACTCAATGTAAAAATAATGTTACAGATCGTCAGGATATCAAAATGAAAGTAAGTTTTGTATTTTATTTGAACAATTATGGTTTGATTTTAATGTTTTTTTTTAAATTTTCAGTCAAATCAAATTCAGAAGAAACGTGACCATAATATAAAAGACTCAAAAAGTGGACGTTCTTGTCAAAAACATGCTAATGGTAAGTTTATGACGATTTTGAGCTTAAACCTAATATTGCATATGAGGTGTAGGTCATTATCCCAATACCTTATCCCAAATAGCATTTTAAGCTTATAACTACATATGATTTATTATAATTTTAGAACAGCAAGTTGGAGACAAAAGGTCACAAGATGATTTGGATGAAATTTGGGCTCCTGTTGCCAAAAAATTTGCAGATGCCAACACTAAGACTAAAGGTAATCTGACATCAGTCAATAAAATGACAGCAAATGAATCAAAAGGACACAGTTCTAACCAAGAAAAAAGTGATGGACACAATGATGGACACAATAATTTGTCACAAGAAATTCAATCGAATGTTATGGTCAACAAAATTAGTACTGGAACTTGTACAGAGTCCATTTTGTTGTCCAATACTTATTCTGAGAAGCAAGTTTTAAGGGATATTGAGACACTTTTTGGACAGATTCTTCCAAAACAGGCTACAGGTACACAAATGAATGGAGTTCCAGTTGATGTTGGCTGTCAATTCCCAGAAAAATCGATTACTGAAATGGAAATTCAATCGACAACTGAAATTATTCCAGTACTATAGATTCAATCGGAACCTTTACCTGAGCCTGTACCTGGACCGGAATCTGAACCTATTATACCGAAACCAAAGGAAATCAAAGTCATTGTGAAGAAAGTTAAAAAGTCAAAGAAATCAGGACAAAACGCTAACGAAGAAAAATGGCAACAAAGAATGTTTGGATCT
This sequence comes from Protaphorura glebata, assembly GCA_034694305.1. Lineage (NCBI taxonomy): Eukaryota > Metazoa > Arthropoda > Collembola > Poduromorpha > Onychiuridae > Protaphorura > Protaphorura glebata. The sequence continues at coordinate 9,760 of JAQFYE010005214.1, read as the reverse complement.
ACTCTCGTGTCTGCTCGGAAGTGTGAAAATGTTCCAAATAAACTGACTGTTCGATTGAAAACAGGCTTTTGACTTTTAATTCCTTCTTCTTTGACTTTTCTAGAATGTGTCATTCTTCTGTCGGGAATAGTTTCATTTTCTGCCTCAGCAAATTCTCGAACTTCATCCTGTTCTGGGTACTTAATATGTTCGATCATTTCTATATCTGAACCATCGTCATCATCTTTTGTAAGAATAGGCTGAGACAAACTTCCTCCAAGTAAATCATTAGGACTAAAATCGTCAGCAAACGATATGGCAATATCCTCGACTGGGTCTGAAAAAAAAGACATTCGGTATAAACTATTGATTCATTATCCCAAAAGAAATTGAGCCTATCACGTAATTTACGTGCCTTTTAACATATGATTATACCTAAGGTGTACGCAGGGATATATTTGTTTACTAATATTAGCAATAATTTTTTATTTACCTTTAGTCGGTTCCAGCGCCATTAATTCCTCCATTTTCATTTCTAAATATTCATTTAGAGAAATAAATGGTTCAATTCTTCAGGACTTGCCGACTGAATTGTTAGCTCTTGAAGGTAATCCACTTGTTGAAGAGTTTTGATTACAAGGATGTGACGAGAGTAATTCTCTGATGTCCGAATTAGTAAACTAATTCCTCCAGCGTTATTGGCATCAATCCAAACCCGAATAAGTTTTCCATTTGCTCCAACGTAAGAAATTAAGAAAAATATTTTTCCATAATACACATCATCATCACCATATTTGAGGCGTAGATCTTCATCAGTCGTGAGGTTTCCAACGAATTCTCCAATGAAAGCATCTCTAATTGTTAAAAAATAAACCATTCAAAATATGACTATACTCATTTAATTAATTGACTTACTTTGGAAGAGGATGATGAGCAATCACTCCAAGAAAATTGTTTTGATACAAGACATACGCTTTCGGTTTTTCCTTTAACCATTTTTTCATGTATGAATCTTGCCCAATATTTGTCATTAAATTTTTCATTGTTGCTTTCTTGGCTGAATTCTTGCGAGGAACCAGTTTCGGGATCAGAGCGACTTTTTGACGAATGTTTAATTCTGGGATTGTGGCATTACTTAATGGACGTTTTACTTCAATCGGTACATCCCGAGGTTCTTGGTTAATTTGTTGAGGATTTTCTTCTTCAGTCGGGTCAGAAGTTTTGGATTTGAAAGCATAATCCATATCGTTTTCATTCGGAAGGTCAAATGAACGACATTCTAGTCCATCAAGAACATTGTACTGGAGGATGGTATAGTCCTTACTTTGAACAATGATGTTTAAAATTTGAGAAGTTTCCCAATGTTGATGGAATCGAACCAGGCCAAAAATTGTCATTCTTTCTTCTTCATCAACTTCGTCCAAGTTCAGGTCCTCAAACATTACTTGTACATAATTCCAAAGTAATTGAAACTTTTCCTATATAAAATATATATATAAAAAAATGGTTGTTATTAATCTATAAACATATTATTCATCCAGAAAATATTATAATAATAGTACACCTTGCTCAACCCCGACAACGGTCCATAGGCATGATATAACTTAGCATAAGTTTAAAGATTTTAGAAAAATTTAACTCATATTTTTCTTTTTCCAAATATTTCATCACAAACAAGTGACGATGAATAGGACCAGCAAGATGGAAAAGTATTTCCTTCATCTCATTCACAGTATAACCGTTATACTCGCATTTGGCATTTTCTTCTTAAATCGTTAGTCTAATCAAAACAAATCAATCATTTAAATTCCTTGACAGTACCTATTTTATTATTAGTAATAGTATATGGAAAACTTACGAGAAAATACGAGGAATAGAATAAATGGTAAAGTATCTTCCACCGTATTCAAGGACATCTTCAAGACAATAGGATCCGAAAATGAAGTCACTTGGAAATACAAAGAAGTCACCTTCTTGGAGTAATAGACAACCCATTCTTTTCTTCATAAATGGTGCCATAAACTTTTTCTTGGACTTTTCTTTCCAACATCCCTTTATAAATTCAATATCCTTCTTAGTCGGGTTCAAAATGAAGAAAATCAATTTCTTTCCCTAAATTTTACACACAAAAAAATAAATATATTATTAACCCAATATAATTTCAAATAAAATTGATTGTACCATACTTTCGTCACGTAGGTCCAGTTAGTTGTCCCGTCTTTGAGGCAACCCAGTCGAATTAATACACCTTTCATACTGATTGTTACGGTCTTGTTAAATGATCTTAGATTTTTTTGGCTAAAATCTGTTCTTCTCCAATGTTTTGTTTTGACAGAAATTTAGGAGGAATAAATTCATGTCTACGTGCATGGCTATCCAAACTTATAGGACCGTATGTTTTGGGATTCCCTCGTTTTTCCGGTGGTAAGTTCATTGAAGTAATGATTTGATTCATTTTGATTGGCTCAAGATCGACTCTATAGTATAAAGCATTCGTTTCAGTCACAGGAAAAGTGAGTTTAGGATCCAAACCAGACGCGGTGAAAGACAAATCGTTTACATTCTCATCAGGGATAGAAAAATGTGCACTTATTGCAGCTGATCCTTTGAGTTGGAAAGGAATCGAAAGCTGGGGATTCGTTCTTTCGATATATTCATATATTTCTGGATTAGTCTCAATGTCCAATCTTCCCACGTCAGCATTCATTATCCCTTTGTCATGGAGGAAATAAAAATTCATCTTGTCAAGCCGAATCGAATCCTTCATAGCTTGTGGGAGGAATTTGTCAAATATAGGGTAAAAGATCATGTTGATAACTGATTCAAATGGATAACTTTGATCAATTTTCATTTCTTGTGCAGCTGCACTAATGTCGGGGTTCTACAAATACAATAAAGGATTAAAGACAAACAGAGAATTATATTTCTATATTATATAATTACAATACTCACTTTTTCTCCACTAATTTCAGGGTTCATTGTGTCTTTGCTACTGCTACTTTCAGCAGATGTAGCAGTTTTACTCGATTTGGCTTGAGCTTGTTTCCTGGTCACTCTTTTCTCCTTCATGCCTTTGTGCGGTGGTGTCTTTTTTTTCCGTCCATTTTCGAGACTGGGCTCAGGTCATTAACCTCTTCTCTGTCTTGTCACTTTTTGTCTATAAAAAAAATAAATAGGTCATTCACCTCTGCTCTGACACTCATTTTTCTTTCCTTTTATTTGTCAAAAAAATCAAATAGGTCATTCACCCCTACTTGGACACGTCACAATTATTATTATTTTTTAACTATTTATGAATTTACGTGCTATTATCTTAGATTAAAAATTCTAGTTTTATCCATACAAGCCTTATTTGTTTCATTTTTTAACCTCACCTTCTATCCTCACGTCCCTCACTTCCCTCGCCTTCCTTTTATTATTTTATTTTGGAAACGGAAAATGTTATTTTTTTTGTATTTGAAATATAGATCTTAGTATGATATATATATTTTTACTTACCAACCCTCAAAAGAATGTAGATTTTTGTACGTAGTAGTTTAAAATATGTGAAATTATTGTACTAATTCTGGATTGTGATGTTGTCTGAACAGGAAGTTATTCACGACTGAATGACAAATGACTTTTAGCTAGACTCAACTCATTCCTTTCTCTCCAGAGTCAACAAACAAAAAAAAAACATTGTCGGTTACTATTGGTCTTGAGTAGACGATATGCATACGTTTTAAACCAATCACCTTTCTCTTCAAAACGAAACGACTACGACATGAGATAGTTTAAAAGTAACTGGACGGTATTAGCCGGTATTAGCCGGTATTAGCCGGTATTAGTCGGTATTAGTCGGTATATGCTTTAATCAGCCAAATAAAAAAATAAATCATAGAGTACACGGCAGGTTAATCATTATTATCATTTTATTCATTCAATGTCATTTCATAATTTGGATTTGTTATGATTCAATTATATATTCACTGGTTAATTTAGGCGCTTAGAATATTAGGAATTTTTGGTTATGAAAATTCTAGCGCAAATATTATCATTAAAATTATTGTTTTTGTTTTTTTGGAGAATTTTTTTTCAACTCACAAATTCCTCCTCTTCCTCACTAGTTTCTTCAGAACCAGTCACATCCTCGTACTCATCATCCTCTTCATTTTCTTCTTGGACAAGGATTGTTCCGGACCTGGTAGTACTACTTTTTGGTTTTTTCTTGGGAAATTTCCTTTCTTTAAGGATTGGTTTCTTTTTGGTCAATTCCAATTTTTTCAAATTCTTTGACTCATTGCCCTTTTTCCTTTTATCGTTCTTGGCCCATTCTTTCAAATCAAGTTCGACTCTATAGTTTTTGTGGGCGGTCTCTTGAGGATCGTGGAATTTACTTTTAAGATGTCCGTTCAATTTTGTGTGAGTAAATTGGTCTTCTTTACAATAAGGACAAATAACAGGGACTTTATGCGTTAGTCTATAATGTTCAGCATAAACATCTGGATTTGTAAACTTATGGAACGGTGGTTTCCTTTTGATTGGAAGTCCTAATTGAGCACAGAGACAGCACCTTAAATCCGTATCTGGAAATCCATAAGCAACCCCAAGTCTATCATTGATTCGTTCAAATCCACGAATATGCGGGTAATATCTGTGCACGACAATGCTTTTGACTATTTCCTTTTGTGCTTTAGTCAATCTGTCGTACATAGGTTTATTGTAAGGATTCGTTCCAACCCATTTTACGAGTCCAAATGGTCCTTGTTGAATTGCGTAAATATTGGTTAGGTTTTTTTCCGCTTTACGCCCTGCCTTTTTCCTCTCAATAGCAGTCATCATAACAGAGTTTAAAATATTATAAGGGACTTCAAAAACAGATTCATCATCAGAGTCTGTCTTTTTAGTTGCAGGATTTGATGGTCCTGGCATTTGTTGGTCATCAATAACATTTTCTGGTACAACAACATTTTCCTTAAAAGTAATTGGACTTTTCCTTTTGCGCTTCAAAACTTTTGAGGACACAAAATCTTTGACTGTTGCAGTTAAGGATTTTTTGGATTTTGTTGCTTTTGGTGGACTTGGTACACTTGGAACAGGATCTTGGGTGTCCATCTCTTCAATCTCATCATTCATTGGTTCAACGTTTACAACTGGTTGTAGGTCATCTTCTTCAGTTTCAACTTTTTATTTTCAATACAAAAAAAATAGAATTAGGTATAATCTTATTAATGCAAATTAGATCTTAGTTTTAAGATCCCATGGTTATAATACAAATTTTGGGATAAGCTTCTTCAATCATATAATTACCTTGTACTGGTTCAATAATCCCAGTAATTCTTAGATGTGGTATTTTGTATTCAAGGTATGAATTGACTGAACGATATTGTTTAGAGTACATATGAAATGGACTTCCGAACTTGAGTGTTAGTTCTTCGTCTTCACGAACGTCACCAATTGTTTTGATCACCAATATGTAGCGACTATTTACAATCATCTTGACAAGATAACAATTGGGTGTGTTTGAATCTTTCATCAATACATTCATTCCACCTCCTCCGTTAGCATCAATCCACACGCACATAAATTCTTCATCCGATCCAATGAATGAATTCAAGAATGCAATTTTACCATATACCAAATCTGTACCATACTTGATTCTTTTTTGTCTATCTGTTAGAATATGTCCCGTGAATTCTCCCACATAAGTGTTACTAAAAACAATTTAAAAATTTATATTAATTCCAAAAAATTCATTTTAGACATTAAATAAAGATCAAATTACCTAGGCATGTCACTCAAAGCAAAGACTCCAAGGGAATTTTCTTTGTATTTTACATATGCTTTAGGACCTTCATTAATAAAATCTTTAATGTAATTTTCTTGGGTTATATTCTCTTCAGGTGTAGAATTAGATTGTGGTTTATAAGCGTAATCAAGATCATTCTTATTTGGTAAGTCAAAAGACCTATACTGAAGGCCATCAATAGTATTGTATAAAAGTCCAGGAAATTCATTTCCAATGACTAATACTTTCATGACCTCTTCTGTTGTCTTGTCATTTCCAAAGTAAGGGACTGAATAGATTGTATGTAACATTCCAATTAGAGTATTCAACTTGAGTAAAGAGTACATGGCTCTAATGAACTTCCAACCCAATTGATACATTTCCTACACAATTAGAATTTATAATTACAATTAATTATATTCTATTTTAATTATATTTGTTATCAAGACGTATACCTCAGGGAGTTTCAACAATTTATGATACTCTTTATACATGATCGCATAAGATGTAAGAATTTCACTCGAATACTTTTGGAATTCTGTTGTGTTAAAAAATTTCATTCTAAACAATTGCCAATGTATAGTTCCTGCTAAATGGTACAGGATCTTCTTCATCTCGGATACAGTATATCCATCGTGTTCACATTTGTCTTTGTCTTTTCCAATACTTAACGAGTGAATACGAGGTATAGAATAGACGGTAAAACAACGCCCTCCGTACTCCAAGACATCATCCAGACAAAAAGAACCAAAAATCAAATCACTGGGGTAGATGAACAAATCACCCTTCTTCAAGTGAATACACCCAATTCTTCCTCTCTGGATAAAAAATTAATTTTTTTGTTCGTCATCATAATTACAATAAATTATATATTAAAAAAAATACCATTGCATCCGACATGAAAAATTTCCCCGATCCTTGTTTCCAAGCATCTTTTATAAATTGAATATCCTCTGGAGTTGGATTTAGTAAAACGAACAAAAGCTTTTCTCCCTTTGCTAAATATATCCAATTTGTAGTGCCGTCCTTAAGGCATCCAAGTCGAATGAAAGTTCCTTTTGTACTAATAATGACCATTTGATCAAATGATCTCAAACCCTTTTCGGACAAAATCACCGAACTTGCAATATTATTCTTTCTCAAGAAATTTGGGATTCTCATTTGATGCTTTTTTAAATGTTGAGCCAAATTGATTTCAATGACTTTCGGATTTCCTCTTTGATCAACTGGTTTACTTAGAAATTCAAGGGTTTGACTCAATGTACATGAATATCCCCAGACTGTATAGTATTTCTCATTAGTTTCAGTAACTTTGTATCCTTTCCTTGCATCTAATCCAGAAGAAGTCCAGGCCAAATCAACCAATGATTCCTTTGGTACATACAAATCTGTACTGGCTTTTGCAAATTCTTTCAAAACGAATGGAATAGTCAGTTTTGGATTCGATTGAAGAATGTATCTGCCAAGTTGTGGTTTTTTAAGCATATCCAATCTTCCTTTTCGATCATCCTTGATCCTAATAAAATTATTATATAAAGTCAATGGTTAATTAGTAAATGTAATTAGTATCATTCTAGCGTATGGCACTTACCCATTCCCATCAATAAAAAATAAATCCTTATTTCCAATTCCAACAGAGATTTTTAATTTTTCTGGAACATATTCATCAAATGTTTCTTCAGTTGATGAACGATTAGAGTTTGTGGGAGGGATTTGTTGGTCAGGAACCACTGGCGTCTCGTCAGGAATTTTGATTGGTTTTTTTGCAATAGCTTCTTGTTCTATTGCATCCACAAGTTGGTTTCGTACTTCCGTTTGATTGTCACATTCTTTTTTGTTTGTATAAAGCTCTTTATAATGTAGCCAAGTAGAAAATATGAGTAAGTCAGTGTACTCAAAATACAAGATGACATGTACGATCCAATCCTTAAGTTCAGTCTCATTGATTCGAATCAATTCCAACCGTGAGAGTTTCTTTAAAACTGGTAAACTTTTGTCTACATTCAAAGTTGGTTTCTTTGCAGTCTTTTTTGGCAACTTTTTTCCAACGACTGGATGTTCTTCTGGTAATTCTATTTTTAATTGATTAGTTGTTTGATCATATTTATCCCAATTAATTGGTCTGACAAAACTCATACGGGTTGTCTTCCAACGAGTACCAATCATGAGTGAAACGTATCCATTATTCTTTGGACCCCAATTTTTCAAAAGTTCACCGGTCCTATTGCTCACCAAATCATTAATGACGGTATACAAATAAAATGTTTGGTACCATACATATTTGGTAGTATTAGAAAATCTGTTTTGTTTTATCAGAGATTTTTCAAAGAGCGTTTTGTAGTCAAAATTTCGAAGTTCTTCATCCAATGCTGGATTGTCTGTCTCACGTACTATGTACTCATAAGCTGACACTCGAGCTGGATCTGATGGGTCCGCAAGGATTGGATTTACAAAGTTTTGTTTGTCTGCTTTTTTGTATTTCATTTCTTGGAATTCTTCCTTATTTTCATCAATCATGATGACTTGGATCCGTTTTGTTGAATCAATGGGAGGTAATAAAGGTAGAACGATACGATTTGTCAATACTCTCAAACCAAAAGGACCCCCCATGAGTAAAAGTTTGAGTGATTCTGATTCTGTTTCAGAGAAATCCATGACCGCAAAAAGTAGAATATCCAGTCCAAGTTTTTCTAATTTTAAAACTTGTGAAAAATCATTATGAATCAGGGTGACTGGTGAAGAATCAATTTTATGAGTCGAAATTAATCTCTCAAATGCACCCAAGTTATCCTGTTCATTAGAAAGAAATTAAAAAAAAATTAGTTTTAATAAAATCTTTAGCGGAAAAATAATGACGTACCATTGAAAACTGATGACGTATATCAACAATTTCAATTGCAATCACTTTTTTGACAAGATTCCATAGAGCAAATTGGATTGCGGCGAGAGCTTGTCCTGAACATATATCAAATAATGTAACTTTTTCATTCAAATCAAGTAAAAACTTGATCATTTCCAAGAATTGGTGTTTTGTTTCCCAATATTGGAGAGAATGGATATCTCTCAAATTGAGTCCAGTAGACATTTCCGCTTTAGACTTTACTGGCATGTTATCATAAACAAACTCATATTTCTGAAATTTGAAAAAAAAATAAGATTTTAAATATTACTCAATTCAATAAAAAAAATTACAATTCGACACTCACTGTAATCACTTTGGTTGGACCTTCACCACTTTTAATTGTAATCACTCCAGTCTTAAGATCCACAATGTAGATACTTCCATTTACACCTTCTAATTCTTTAGTGGTCTTTTTGGGTGAGGATTTCTTTGTATTGGGTTTCTTTTCTTTTTTGACTGGAGATTTTTTCTTGCTTGATTTTGGTGGAGTATTCTCGTCCATCTTAATTAGCAAGGATTAAGATGGCTTGATTCAAATTGATTGATTCAGTTTATTACTTGATTGTTCAAGTTGAGATGAGACGATTTGACTCTGAAAAAAGACAGACGAGGATTTAGTCAAATTATATTAGTCAATAAACAACAATTTGTGAAATTATTAAACAAAAAAGTTTCCCTGGGAGACCTTATCAAGGATTATAGCTAAGGACTATGCATATTTAACCGACCACCCAAGCTAGTACTTCTCATCCGTAACACTCTTATAGTCCGGGGGCAAGTTGGGGTTGGTTGTATTATTTTGGTGTACAGAGTACAGAGTATGGACTTACGGATGGGTCAAATAAATATATTTTGTAGGTTTTTGTTCAACTGTGGTTCTCAACTGTGTGCGATGATGTGAGTTGTGCGTGTTGGATATTGTTAATATATTTGTATATGTACGTCGGTATTGGACGGTATTAGACGGTATTAGCCGGTATTAGACGGTATATGTACGTCGGTATTAGACGGTATTAGCCGGTATATGTGGATATCGCTGGTATGAGTTAAATCTAGGTGTATGTGTCATATGTTTTCCTGTATATGTGTACAACGCGTCTGTGGGTGTTTGG
>JAQFYE010005213.1:0-12229 GCA_034694305.1 Protaphorura glebata | reverse complement strand
TCGTGAGTTCTTCGTCCGATAAAGAGGAAAGCTTTTGTGGTGTCAGAAAATCAAATAGGGAGTATACTTCTCGTACACCAATAAACGACCGTGCATTTGCTGTTCCAGTACTTTATTACTGTAATTTATTTTTCGGTCATGTTAACTCGTTAAAACAGAGAAATCGATATCGCAACACTTTTGACAACCAAATAAAAGTCGCGCTCATTTCATACAAAAATCACAAAAGTCCTTTCGGGCCCCTGGGCCCTTCGGGCCCGGGGGCCATGCCCCCTCAGCCCTCCCTTATTTATGGCCCTGCCAGTAGTCAACGCTATATTCAATTTGATTAACCTTAAGCCAACAGATTTGGCGAGAAGGTGAGGAACACTGTCCGAAACCTTCAATGGAACAACGTTCAAGGGTATATAGTTCAAGCTATAGTGTGGCTATATAGAACTGGAGATATATTATTTCGCGATTTTAATAAACATGTCAGTTATCAAATTACGGAGTTCATAAATTTCAAAAAATGGCATTCCTTCAAGAATGTATTTTTGTCAATGTGCGCTGTGACATCAAAACAGCTGTCTGGTAAATAGTTATTGCGATAATTAACTAAGTTGTTAATTACGATTAACTTAATTGTTAATTAGAATTAACTTAATTGTTAATTACAATTACCTTTTATGCATAATTAGTTAATATTATCCGGTGTCACTAATACGAGTGTGGGAAACACGATAGGAAATGTAAAATGGAGGTCTAATGCTTAGTTATCGCTGTAGTTAAGGTAAATGTTAATTACGATTAGCTTCCTCTACGTATAGTTAGTCAATATTAGTGCCCATTATCACTAATACGAGTATGGGGAACACGATTAGAGATGTAAAATTGCAGTCTAATGCTTAATTACAGTTGTAGTTAAGTTGATTGTAATCACAAGTTGATGTTGAAATTCTTGAATTGCAGTGCGTATGCATCAATAAATGATCCAACAGGATCACATGAATTTAACGGCAGCTGTCCCGCAGTCAACTGGAACGATTAAAATCAAATCCATAGATAATCAAATACCACCATTCAATTGTGTATAAATATTCTATGGCGGTGCGCAGACTTTGTATTGTTTGAGTTAAAACCAGTTTTAAATAAACTTTAACATTCCAGTTAAGTAATGCCTGAAATCAGATTTCCCGGTAATCGAAGCAAGTTTTCGGCTTGAGTGCTCCTATTAATTAAGAATTAATTTAAATGAACAAAGATAAATAAAGTTGACGGTGCAAACTTTTATGCATATACTTCAAGAATTGATTGATCCTTGTACCTTGTGGGATCTAAAATTGTCCATTTAACAAATTATTAAATTTTTCTAACCTAGTATTGCATTTTGTTGTAAGACTGTTCTTAAGTTTGTAGTCTGCGTTGACGTATTGTCCAAATGTGTCTGGTTCTGGAAATTGGAATTGATTTGATTTGTGGGACATGCATACGTTCTCTCGTATGAAACTGAACGTGTTAACTTGATTTTGCTTTGCTATTCATATAGAAATATTTCATATAATACGTAAGTCTCAAATGTTGGAATAATTAGAAGGGTTTTGAGTAAATGGTATTGAAATCAATGCAAGGGCATTGCAGTGCAGACTTGGATTTGTTTGCTCAGGTGGTGAGGTGTTTTCTCCTAATCACATTTCAATAAAAATCAGAATACTAGTAAAATATTCATTTAAATTTGATTATAATCGTCGTCACTATAAACCGCGTCTATTTATCCAGTTGGATTTTGTGAAGACGGATCCGTTATCCGCCAGAGTCAACTCGACTGACGCAAATGAATACAAGCAAGTCCGGCTCATTTCACCGCAATCCCGATCCATTTAAAAGGAGCAATCCCAGAGGTAATTTTCATAGTCTTTCAAATCGTACCCTCAATCTAAAGCCGCACATCAATTAAATTCCTAATTTTTTTACCATGTGGGCGTGGGTGATGGAGTACATCGTTTACCTGGCCATGCTGGCCTTCACACGAGAAGGCGTAGAGAGGTCCACCTACAACTTGCGTCCTTCATACCACTTCATTGTCGTGGGCGGAGGGTCAGCCGGTGCTATCATTGCTTCAAGACTCTCCGAGGATTCTTCCGTCAACGTTCTCCTCCTGGAGTCGGGTGGCTCCTCCTCGAACTACACAGACATTCCATACACATACTTATACAACTTCCCCAATATGACCTCGCAAGCACTCACGTGTTACGGGGCTGACCAACCCAGGTCAGGAGCTTGTTGGCAAAGTCAGGGGAACTACTGTCAAATCTGCGAGTCAAGGATTTTGGGCGGTGGGTCAGTCATCAACGGGTTCACTTTTCTGCGTGGAAGTCGAGATGACTTTGACGGATGGGCGAGAGAGGGAGCGACTGGTTGGAGCTACAATGACCTCCTCATTGACATGAAGGCCATGGAGACTTTCGACCGTCCCAGCAGTGGGAGGGGCACAAGGGGACCCATTCACGTTACAGAGTCTGGTGGAGACTATTTTGATTTGGAGAAGACGTGGTTGGCTGCAGGTAGAGAACTTGGCTACACAATTTCCCCTGACTTGAACTCTGAGAGTAGTCCAATTGGGTTTGGGCGTGCACAGAACAATTTGTACAATGGAGCTCGTCAGACGACGGACAATGTATTTTTGAAGTCTCAACAGCGCCAACGCCCAAATCTTCACATCAGAGCCTTCTCCCAGGTTACACGCGTTATTTTCGAGGGAGATCGAGCTGTGGGCGTGGAATTTGTTCAGACTGGTGATTTCTCGACTCCCTTCACTGCTCGTGCATCCAAGGAAGTAATTCTCTCAGCTGGTGCCATTCAGACTCCACATATTCTGATCCATTCTGGTGTTGGACCTAATGATCAACTCAATCGCCATGGTATTCCTCGTGTTGCAGAGCTGGAAGGAGTGGGTCAAAACCTACAAGATCATACAAAAATGCACATGATTCAATTCGCCGCTGACAAAGTCTATCCAAAGTTCGGACGGGACACACCCGATTGGGATGACTATTATGCCTGGGAAGCCGGGAGAAAGGAAGGGCCTCTGGTCACAGGGTCAAGTTCTGGCCTGGCACTTCTCACCACTAAATTTTCAGCGCATCCCCAGGATCACCGCATTGAACTCGCACTCTCAGGCAACATGCACGCCGTCGTTGTTTTGAATTACCCCAAGTCCAGAGGTCAAGTCCTCGTCCGAAGCAGGAACCCTTATGAAGGTTTACTTCCTGACGTTAGGTTAAATTTGCTGGATGAAGCCGAAGATGTGGAGAACATGATGGAAGGGACCAGGACCCTTCTTCGTGTACTTCGTACCAACGCGTTCCAAGGGATTGGAGCTCGACCAAATTACACACATCCTTTCTGTCAAGGGCACACCCTGTACTCGGAGGAGTACTTGCGGTGTTTGGTGAAGGACGCGAGTGTGACTGGGTTTCATTATGCAGGGACGGCCAAGATCGGTTGGTCTCAGGATCCAATGGCTGTGGTGGACGCGAGACTGAGGGTCTATAAAGTGAAGGGGTTGCGAGTGGCAGATGCCTCTGTCATGCCCACCGTTGTCAGAGCCAATCCAAATGCAGCTGCCATGATGATTGGGTGGAAAGCAGCGGAAATGATTAAAGAAGATTTAATGAAAAATATCATTTAATCCAACACAATGGAAACTGATTGACGATTTGAGTTTGAGTAAAATGAATATAAATAAACTGCATGACATGGAATTGAGAGAATATTGTTTCCATTTAATGGCATTCCTTGTTAAATGTCGCGCTATGCGTGTTCGGAATGCCGTTTCGTTATTTTTGTTTAGCATTTAAGTTTTAATGGTGTAAGTCCGAATTATTGAACTCATAGCTTTCGCACGAATTGACGTCGAAGTTTTTCATTGACTAATAGAAATTAATTTTGAAATATTAGCAAAACTTTTGCACCACCCTGCTACGAAATGTTTATCTCCGTTTTACTTTTTTGGACTGAGTGAGTTAAACTGACACACACACAATTTCCTACCACTTTACTCAGCTCACAATCCTTCACAACCTTTCTAACATGACGCAAAATTGTCAATTTATGATTACTTTGGAGACAATTCAGAACCGTTATTTTCTACATAAGGACAATAGCGACGGAATCGTTTTTTGAGATTCAAATGACGGGATTCACTTGTTGATCTCACTTCCCATTAAGTTTATTTCTTTTCCACGTGTCTATTGGGTTTTTGTTTACTCTACGCGCTTGAGTACCACTCTTACACATGGTTGCGCAATTGTTGAGAAGGCAAGGCGGCTTGGAACGTTTCGCTGATTTCCTGGTTGCGATTTGGATAGATTTTTACATTTTGGACCGAAGCGAAGACAGTGGGGATCCCCCATGCTATACTGTTGGTGCGGGGTTCGATTCCCCGCTCATAGAAGTACTGTCCTAATTTTCACATACTGTGAAATTTTTACCCTAAGCTTTTTCCCACTTTCGTTTCTCTTAAATAAGTAGAGTGCCGGAATGCGGTAAGAATTTCGGGTGCGTTGAGACGCCCATTGGTAAGTAACAAACAAACACTGGACGATTTGTGTGGTATAAAAATCCAGAGTATTAAATCCAATGTTTGTTTGTTTAATATGTTTCGGTTTTGACATTATCTTCAATGTGTAATTCTTTTTAGAGTAAAGGCAATGAATATGTGATATTCGTTTAGTCTCAATAACCTAAACTAAACTAAGTCGGATATTATTCTTGATCATTGTCTTCCCACCTTCACCGGCTTCACTCATAAATATTTCAGGGTGGATAGTTTCCGGGTCACCCGAAATCTTTTGATCATGTCGAATGACACGGAATAAACTCAATACGGCGGTTCGTTTTTAAAAGTGGAAGACGAGAAATTTTGTGGCCTCCATTGTTCTGTTCCATACGCTCTCATTTCGAACAATTGTGGTCGATGAAATTTAAATTGACAATAAAACCAATTCAGCATGCACAATCGAACTTTCTAAACAAACTGGGGTGCTTGGCACGCCTTGTAGCAAAAAGTAATATGACACTATTAATCCATGTTAGAAATCAATCATAAATGTGGAACAAACGGGTCATCAAATGCTACCTGAAGTTGAAGGGCGTCGTGTATTGATGTGCGAAAGCCTTCACAAGAGAGTTAGTCCAGCTAGGCAATTACTCCAGTGCATTACAGGGCAGTAGTTCAATATTAAAATCCAATATTTTTGAGTATTTGATTGCAAAATCGCAATGTATGCCGTCAACAATGTTGGCAGAAAAAGGAAACCCAAAAAAGTTCGGAGGGAGATATCAGAAGAAAGATATATTGAAAATGAAACTATGAGACTCTTTGCCAAAGTATGGTACATTTGGATTAAACTTTGTGCTGCCATCAATTTTGTGAGTGTCACTCTTATCTGAATTCCTTTCACGTTACTGTAAATGGCCGTATGAGGAATTACTTTTCCATTCCAGGTGTCTGGTGTCTACGGATTCGTTTCTGCCTTGTATATGGACTGGACTGACCAAACAAAGTACAAGCTGTTCTACTTTTCGGACAGTCTAATATTGCACAGTGAGAAAAAAATGTTATATTAAATATGTGTATATTTGAAATAATAACATATATAAGTAAATCAATTGTTTTGTTTGGATTTTCTGAATCAGCATGTCTCTGGAGTACGGTTGATATAACATTCGCCATCACATTGTACTGGGGGATTCAAACGGTAATGCGTAATTACAGTACATTGTCCCATGCACTAAAGCCACAACGTTTTATGTCTAACGTATTCATTTAGTACAACAAGAAAGGCATGCTAGTCTTCACATTCGGGAAGGTATTGGTCCTGATTGTCAACTCAATGAATGTTGGCTTCGAATCGTCAGAAAAAGGCATTAATGGCAAACCGGTCAGTTTCTGGTCAGTACAGAACTGGTTTGAGATTAACTTGGCGGTTGGCTTCATCATGTTCTCCGATCGTGGCTACTACTCGGCATACTAAGGGGAATATAATGGAAGCACGGTTGTATTTTTATTACTTTAAAATTGTATTAAATTAGGGAAAAGCATTTTTTGAAGACAGAAATCAAAATGTTTGAAAATAAAATAAAAACAATTTGAAGTAAATTGGAAGAAAATTTATATTATCGATTTTTTCCAATTCTTTACTAATGTTTCGATTTTTAGGAGAATTTTGTTAAATTTGAGCAAATGGATGCATTGATCAAATGTTGTCATTGAATAATTCGTTCTGCATAAAAAATCCCGTTTCGTGTATGTTTCGTTTTAACACACGCGCACCGCGCAACGTACACACGGGATTGATGCATCAAAACTTGCATACTTAATTGCTTTCTGAACAAAATGCCTATTTCGGAATTTTGAAACTCAAAACCTTAAAGATTTTATTTCGAATATGCGGTTACTTTTCGCCAACCTTGTTCATACCAGACCTGGGGAAAAGGGTAGAGCGTCACATGAATACGGATATGAAATCATAATTAATAGAAATAACACGTAATCAGGATTATCAAATTTTAATTTTTCAATATTCCTCCAAATACCCGTACTATGCGCCGGATTGTTGTTTTAGTAATTTTAATCCTAGGATGGATTGCATAATCGTCGAACTTGAGACCTCCTGTAAAGACAGTAAATTACCCCGTAGCAATAGCAAATGATAATAATCAGGCTCTATTGAAATGAGATCGTATAATCAATAAATGTACAATTGTCGCTAAAGTTCATGTTCATGCTCAAGAAGACAAAATTGACGTGCTAACATGACTTTCATCCTTTGATACAAGAGAATTTATAATTTTGATGTTTGCTAGACACTTCACTTATCCTGGGATGAATTCCAAAAGACATTTGATTAGATTATCCGCTTCATATATTCCTCCCATTCAATACTCAGGATACTTGAGTATTCGCCTGCAGTGCCACACCCATCTTTTTAATCGTCACCATTGCAAAAACGGATACGAATATTGATTATATATTTTATATGTATGGTGAATACTCTTGAACAAGTCAGTGGTCAAAGGTTTATACATTGTTGACCACTTAAAGTTGGTCACCCATTACCAGAGGTTTGGTTGGTCATCTTGATCACTAAACTTTGTCAATTCTCTACAGCAGTATTGCCGACAATGCAATGATTGGTCTTCTGAACTTTCTTCTGATTCGAATCGGCTCAAACATAATCAAAGTTCTCTACTTGGCAACAATTGGCTCCTTCTCTATATTGTTCTTTATAATGACTTACAAAAACGCTTAAACTCATTGAAAAGGTGACAATGAGAAAATCATTACGACCGACAGGGTCCATTCACCAGAAGACACCTGAGTGGTCTAACCTCACACTGCACATCGGACCAGCACATTATTTGGACGAGAATACACGACAATTTAATACAGTTCAAGACTACACACTAAATGCACTCTTGACATTTTAATGATATTCTTTAATAATTACAATTTTGCGTCCTATAGGTTTATTTCACATTAATATATTCTTAACAAATTGTTAATTGCAGTTACACAAGAATTTATAATAATACGCACACGAATTAATTGTAGTATGACACTCCTCCAAAATATGAATCCAGCGAGCTACATTGTTGAAGTAAATTCTCGAAACAAAATATTCTTGAAATATCGAGAATATGCACACACAAATACAGACTGAGTACACGGCAAAGACGACTGAGAGACTAGAGTTCAATGTTAATGGCTTAACAATGACGAACTTGTCATAGCGCCCTCTCGTGCGTACCTCAAGCTCACGACGCTCCCTCGTGTCCAATACCTGAACCCACTGATTAAATATCCCCGACTGGATTGTCCAGTGCATTCGTTCTCGAATCAATCCATCATCCTCAAACATATTTTCAATTTCAATCCCGTACTCAACCGGAAAGTAGTCTTTCCCACTGTACATTTTGTAATTATTATTATTATCAATTTCTCGAAGTCGTAGAATTTCAGTTTCAGCCCTACTCATGTAAACAACATACGCACGTTTGTCGCACTTGAGAATCAATGGTTGTTCAACTGCGGTTGACTCCGGGTATGTCAATAGTTTCTTGAAGTTGGCGTATTTTTGACCCACCTCTGTACTCCTACCGCTAAGGAAATTTAATTGTTTGGCTAACCATGTTGACTCGACTGCGGTCCGCTTGACGCAAGGGTCAATCAATGCATCAAAATCTAAGAAGTGTAAGTACTGAACCAATTGATAAGCTGACAAAAGACAACTCTGGACCTCATTCAAATAATCGTCATCATTCTGGATGTGAATCGTATAGTTTTTATCAGACAAGTCAAGAAACGACTCAAGTCTTGTCTCTGGGAATGGGGCCGTCAAATCTGTGACGACTATGCCTCTGTAAGCATTTGTGAGTACCAAAGAGACTAGTAGGGTCACAGGTAAAACGCAGTACAAATATGTGTGTCGCCCTCTAATGTGTGCTGCTTTTAGGGTAATGGCTTGTTCCAGCATGTAATATATGATGACAGATTGAGCACCTTGATGAATCTTCTTCATTTGCCAGACCGTGTTGAGAAATATTGAAACAATTGTCATCGTGACGAACAAACATATCCAAACGTAGAGTTTGAATGGTTTGAGGTATCCCTCGAAGGATAGAGCACTTTGAATCCCGTCGCAAGTGATGAATGTATGGGACTCCTGGCGTACCTTGAAATAATAGGATATTCCGCTGGGATGACCCACTTGAAACTTAACTTGGTAGTAGGGAGCAAACTCCTTGTTCCAACAGGTTACAATTGACTTTGTGTGGGGATCAAATGTCCAATCAATGATTGTCGAGTTAGGAAACTCATCTAGCAATAAAGACAGAATAACGACGTATTTCAACTTATGCGCACTCCCTTCATGCTCGCTGACAATTCTTGAGTTAAAATAATTGTTGAGCGGTAATGGAGTGCTGATTGAACATTGTTTGACTTCCGGATTGCGGAACTGAAAGCTAAATCGTCCACACAACTGTTTAATATTTTTTCTGTAGATGGCATTCAATTCTGAGATGTTGTTTATGTTGCTTGATAGTTCATACTCTCGCTCCGAAGGGACGTCGTTGCCCAGACATACCTGTCCGAAAACAGTTACAGTCGGTGTCAATGCATATATGAGGTAGAACTTATAGTATTTTATGTCAATGTATTCCCTCAGACTTTGGAAAACACCAGTTTGATACTCATTTCGCGTAAAATTAAGAACGAAATGCACATAATTATTTCTGTAGCGAAATGTGTCAGAAAAGTAGTTCTCGTCAAGAACTGATTTTTTGTAAATAATGCGTAAGTGTTGGTAGTGACTCACGAGGGTGAATATCTCTTGGAGAAGTGTTAAGTCTATACCATTCGGAATGATTGCAAACTGAGCGATGCAGAAATACCTGGATTGGAACAGTGCAAGTCGGGACCATCGATCAGTTACGAATACGTCACTCGTTTTGTTCACTATGATTTGGTATTCGGCATAAATAGTCATCCTAGTGTTCACATTTGTAAGCACTGCGGGGATTAATGATGGAGTGTAGGGCATTGAGGTATTGGAAGTCACGATGTGGACGTAGCACTCTGTGTACGGTCTTGTGTATCGATTTATATCCCATGTTTTAATGACATCGGTAATGTTGGGAATGCTGTGCACGCTGGTGATAATCTGGACAATGGACATGAGAACAAGGGTTCTCAAATTAAGCTTCAACATTTTTTAGTTGAATTTGATTTTAATTCTGTTGTATTTGTTTAGCTAGATACTTTGACAGTTGACAGACCTATAATCGGCAATCGACTGAGAACGATCGAATATAAAATATGCGTTTTATTTATATACAAAATCCCGTGATGTGTAATTTATATATACTATATAATATCACCCAAAGGTGCTTTGACTGCTTTGTCAATTCAGGTCCAATTCCGTTGATTGAACAGAAGCGTACCAATATCAATTAATAATTTAGTAATGGAGTACACATTGACGTTTAATACTACATCCAAAGATATGATACATTAAATTCTAATATACATGTCGTGTAGAAAGAATCACATATAGTATTGAGAACCAATCGTCAGTGAGTGTTTCGATTCATATATCTATCTATCTATATATATATACATATATAGATAGATCTATCGGATACAGATAGAGATAGATATAGACAGAGTAATATCTCCTTGTAGTAGGTCAAAGGACTCAGATTTTGATGAGACCGAGTCTAATGTCCAATACTGTGTCGCTAACGTTAAAGATAATGGCGTTTCAAAACGAAATATGTGTTTACTGCACTGTTGGTGGCCGACAGAATTTCCCGACCCAATGGGTCAACGAAATTGACACCGACGACAAAAAATGGGACAAAAATATTTTCTTCCTATAGAAGTTCAAGATTGGGCTGTTTTATTTGGATTTGGTGCATCATCTAAATATTCAAGTCAATATGGTTATTTTTTAAATCATTAAAACAACTAAGTATGTGCATTAAAATTTACCAAATGTGAGAGCTGTCGTTCCGTTTTGAACATATCGGAGGCACAATGTGTATCCGAAGAAAACAACAATTGGTCGGGTATTTTTTTTGTTGGGCTTATTTACACCCTTACTATTTCTTTTTACTAAACTACATGTTCATCATTTAGACACAATGTAAGAGAAGTAAAAGTAGATGTCAACTGTCAACCACGGAACAATTTAAAATTGGCGTTGTGTACGTTGAATCACGAATCTAAACATTTTTGATTTCAATGCATGGTCATGGCCAAATGGTGAGTCCACTGGAAAATGTATTATTTCCGAAAATGTAGTTGTAACGAGAGTTGATAACACCTGCGGACTTAACTATTGCATAAAATCAGTACAGGGTGCTCCAGAAAACAAACTGCTACTGAAAAAACAAATATACTTGTACATTGCAATAATGTCTCTCGTGACTGAGTTGCGTCTTCGTCATTCTTAAGTATTGAAAATAATAAGTCTCGGAAGGAAATATGAATATTATAAAACATTCAAAAGACAAATTGAAATCCAATTTATTGTGGGATATTCAGACTAACAGCAACACCGTAATTGAAAGGTCATGTCAGCTCGTAAAACTGTAAGCAAGTGAAACCGGAAAAACCTTGTATATACTGATAGTTGAAAGAGTTGCGTTCGTGAAAGAAAAGATGACACAAGCATTCACCGTCAAAAGAGTTGGTGAGTTGTGGGTAAACATGACAATTTCTCACCGTCGAAAGAAATGGATGCATGTAGTACAAAATATTACAAGCTGTGGAATTATAAGGGCGTAGTAGGATAATTGAAAAGCATTTGATCAGTGCCATGCGCCGAGTTTCACGAAAAACCAAATTTGAAGTGAATCTATTAAGAAAACTGAAGACTATACAGCGTTTCCCTCAATCATACTTACGTACAGACGAACATCATGTGCAAACGTATAACTCCAACCTATGGTCATTCGCAATAAATTGGGTAATCAAATAAAGACATATCGTGCCTGGCAGTCAAGGCATCAATTTGGTTTCCATAATTCTATCGAAACCTATTTAATCACGATTGTCCTTATTTCCGCAATGTCATCCCACTAACTCTACGGTCTAGAAGCCTAGGTCATTTACTCCCAGTTTTGGAGAACATTACACATCTTCGGAGTTAAATGTCGACGATATTTATCTTGTTAGTCTTTTACTGACTGCGGACTGAAGTACAGGAATAAGATTCCAAAATGAATTCAAGCAATTTTCAATACCTTACCACATTAACACCAACTTCACCAACTTTATCAAGTATTACGGGTAAGTCGTTCAAAGCCTGAATACAAATTGTAAAATTTGAGTATTTGGTCATCAATATGCTTACACTTCAATATAATATTTTAGAAACAATTGATATGACGGGAGTTGACAAACGCTCACTGACAGCTAAAATCTTGACCAGTTCGGCATTTTGTCTAATGGGAGTGATAGGGATCCTGGGTAACGCCCTTGTCATCTATGCCATCTTGAAGAACCCAGCCCTCCGAATCAAAAAGCAGCTGTCCAATATGGCTATCTTAAACCTATCCATCACAGACTTCCTGACCACGAGCACTGTGAGCATGCCAGCCGCTATCGCCGTACTCTATGACGTGTATCCATTCAGTGAAACATTTTGCAAATTCTGTACATTTACCAATGTCACCACAA
>JAQFYE010005212.1:0-12232 GCA_034694305.1 Protaphorura glebata | reverse complement strand
TACCCTTACTTTTCATGTTTTCAAAAATATTTATTCCTAGCTGTAATTGGAAATTATTCAGCCGCAATAGATGGGTATAAGTCAAAAGTTTTTTTAATTTAAGGCATTTGTAGGTTTGTACATACATGTATGATCACTCAATTCATGCTTTGTCTAAAATAAACGAGATCAACAATTGAGGTGGAATTGTATGCAGAGTGGAATAATAGTCGTGTTAGTGTTGAGCATTCTTCAAATCCATGGCCAGACGGGATTATGACAAATTCCGTTAGCAATAACACAGACACACTTGAAATTCACTCTATTTCTCTATTTTTCCAGTCTATGTAATTTTTTGAGCTGGAACTTGTACCCTTGCCGAAATTTGATCTGGTATTCCTAGTTGATGTCTTATGATTCTTGGCCAAAAAGAGTTTGGGATCAATTATGCACATCCTTCTAACTCTACTTCTTCACTCACTCTCAACTCAATTGTGTCCGTCAATGAAAAATTTCATCTCCTATGGAATGATAGAATCATAAATCCTGATTTCTATTCCGAAACTGGAACCCTGCTCTCAATTCTAACCGAAATTAGAGAGATGGAGAGATTTCTGACGTACTCCGACGTCAAAACCTAAACTAGTAGGAAGGACCTGGTCCACCCTGACCCCATCGCCCTGCGTGTACGTATAATAGTAGACGCTAACCCTCAGTTAAGCTGCACTCCGTACGATTAATTTTAAAAAAACGAGTTTAAGCCTAAATCGTCCAAACCTGGGGTTTAACTTCAAACTCTGGCACTCACGAATTACGATTAGTGGATTGAAATCCCCTGTGTCGGGTTTGAACAATATTTTCGTGCACAATGAAGCACTATTTTTTTTTCATTCAAGTTTTTTGGTATATCCAATTGAAACATTGACGGAGAAAATTATTCTTAATTTTTTGAAAAATTTCTAAATATGGTACTCCATTTGTGGACGAATATATTGCGAGTTACCAGGTTATAAATATTTGTCACTTGAATAAACGATCTATCTATCTATGTATCTAAAAAATTTGGGTGTCGGATCAAGGTTCTCGTACACATGTCGGGACTGGGGAGTTTCCATTGTTGTTTGTTCAGAAATAGTTGGTCCTTTTCTTTCCGCTGCTATCCGGTTTTGTTTGTGTTTTACTGTAAATAAGGAATGCTGGCGTACAGGGCGTTTACGAAAAGTCCCACGTTTGTTTTAGTCTTTCGCACGAGTCCGAGTCCAATTTTGAGGTAACCTCGGACTCGGAAGTGAGGAGTCCGCAAATGGCCGGACTCGGACTCGGTTCTATAGAGTTCCGATAATGTGGACTCGGACTCGGGACTCGAGTCACAAGTCCGAGTCCGGACTCGTTCTCCGTGTTCCCTGGGTTAAAGCTATCAGGGATGAGCGGGAAAGATTTTTAGACAAGAAAAAACGTGGAGTAATGAGTCGTAGATCCTGTGTCTGGTGGTGTCAGAACACGTTTTATGCATGTTTACGCACATGCCAGAGACTCAAGTCCCTGGAAATTGTGGCTCGAGTCCTTCAGGACGAGTCCGGACACAGGACTCGGACTCGTGCGAGTCCGGATTCCCGAGTCCAAGTCCGAATTTGGCGATGGCAGAGAGTCCGGACTTGGATACGGACCCGGACCCGGACTCGAGTCACGAGTCCGAGTCCGGACTCGGACTCGTGTGAAAGACTGGTTTGTTTGTACATATTTTTGCGTAGTTGTAAAAATATATTTATGCTACGATCAAATTAGAATTTATTGAGGGTATATTTCATCGACGTAGAATGAACACAATCTAATCGAATAATAACATTGGAAGGATTTCGGAAGAATTCAAGTTATAAAAATTAATTGCTGAAACAAATTATGTTCATTTCAAGCTGTTAAAGTTTAGGTTGACTGTAACATAAATTATTGTAACTACGCTAAAAATCCAAAAAAACAATTGTGCCTCTTTTTTTGAACACCCTGTATGTAATACCCAATGGTGCATTTGGGTTCTCCCCGAAAAAAAAGGTCCAACTATTTTTGAACATACAATAGTCATATGCCGACTATTCTATGCATGGAGATCTTATTTTCAGTTAGAATTGCGTGTTGGTTGTGTAAACTTTATTAATACACTATAATATGTATTTAATTGTTTACGTTCAGTCAACAATAATTCAGTAACACCTTTGTAATAGTCTGACAATTTTTATAATTTGTTCCTTCAGATAAGGCGATAAACTTATGTTGTTCTACGATGGCTAAATAATTTATTTAAACATTTAAGTCAATATCAGATCAAATCGACTGTGATTTGAGATTTACTATGCTTTCTTGTACAGGCAGTAACACACAAGCATTTTACAAATTTAAAAAATTAGCCAATTTAACAATCTACTAAAGCAGATAAAAATAAATGTAATATACGTAAAATACGTGATTCTACTGTGTTTCAATAGGTCGAAGTGAATAGCCTCATTAAGATAATCCTTCAGGGTCTTCCCCAATAATAGACGCCGACCGGGAAAACACATGTATTCTCGGAAATATCTTAATGGTAGGAGGTTTACGTTCATTCGTGAGACTGTAGGAAATAATTTATGTGTCACATTTTACGTCACATTTTCTATCACTCTGGTTGTATTGTGTTGACTAATCACTAAAACGGTGGAACTACGTTAGACTTCCAACTGTCGTGCCGACGAATCTTAATAAGGTAATTAGTACAGATAATTGTTGATGCATATTCATTCATAGCCTAATTCTGACGCTTGTGCGTAAACTGTAGGTCATTCAAAAAAATTAATTTTGTTATCGGGCAAAAGAAGTAATTTGTGCGTGCATGCCCAAATCATAAAAATAGAATAAAAGTAATTAAAGACTCATTCGCACTTGGTAAGTTCAGGTACACGGTTCAGTGACACTTTTTAAGACTTTTTAATAGAGGACGTGGTAAATATTATTGGGTCCGAGCGAATAGTGAATTTTCAGTTGTTTTTATTGTGAGGAGCTGATGATAACTACTCACTTTGGGCATTGAAGTCAGTGAAATAAATCGTGTCAATAATTTAAACCGGTAAAAATCGACTTGACCTTATTCTTAAAGAATTTTTTGACGTGCCGAAATATAATTTTGGAATACTAAGATTTGCTCATGCCAGAATGGTATACGTGTTTAACTTGATACCAGAAGATGCCAATAATTTTTTAAAAATTTGGTTGGATCTCGTAATGAAATTACTGTTACTTTTCAGGTGACCTGTTACAAAAATGTGCAAAATCAAAATATCCTACACCAAACACCAATGTTTGATATTTTCTGTTCTGGCACTCACAAACATTATAACCAGCATGGTATACTCCATTCAAGGTGAGGAGTATGTTCATAAGTCAAAATTTCCATCCTTTAATTAAACAATTAAATCTGTGATTGTTAAACTTTTCTATTATCATTTCAGCTCCGATTTTTCCAACTGAGGTAAGCTTTGCGTTTTATCGGACTTGAGCGATTGTAATTTTATTATTATCAGATTTCAAATTTTTAGTGATGATTTTTCTTTATCTTATCGTAGGCTCGAAAAAAAAATGCGACGGCCACGGAGTATGGATTCGTATTCAGCGTATTTGAACTAACACAATTATGTTTGAGCCCTGTTGTCGGAACTTATGTAAGTTAGAATCTTTTATTTACTTTAATTAAGAACACACTTATCTGAAACTGTAAGTATACGATAATATCGGATAATTGCAATTGATTCAGTCAAATATTTGACGGTTGTCAAGTATCTTATATGAAATATGATCATTTCTGCACTGGTTAAGATTGTCTTAAAAAAGTTGTTCTTAAAAAAGTTGTCAAAATCTGTTCGAGCGATATTTAAAGTACATTTTTGAATTTCAATGTCAATCCAGGCACCAAGAATTGGAATACTACGAGTTTTCACTGTCGGAATTATTTTGGCTGGACTCAGCACAGCAGTATTTGGGTAAGTGATGTCACATTAAGTTGTATCTTAATTTGAGCTTTTGTCAAACTTCTGTGATTTTCCGCAGATTTCTACAGTTCATTCAAGAGCGGGTCATGTTTGTTGCTATTGCTATTGCACTTCGAATAATTGAAGCCATTGGAGCCTCAGCTGTCTACGTCTCAATCTACACATTCACAGCAACCGAGTTTCCAACATCCATAGCCACGACATTGGTAAATTACTTTAATAATTCTTGTCAAAGTAATTTCGTATACTGAATCTTAAATTTCATACAGGGTGCAATGGAGGGTACGGTCGGTTTTGCATTTTCAATTGGGCCGTTCGTTGGCTCTGCTTTATTTGAGGTGAGATATTACTATTTTAGACAAATTCAAATATTATTGTGTATTTGTGTCCGGAGAATGGGTTATCCTTGAAAAGGAGGAGTTGTTACCCCTCGAAAACCATTTTATTAAATTTTCTATATTTGCAGCTTGGAGGTTTTGTTATGCCATTCAATGTGATTGGAGGAGCTTTGATTGTGGCAGGAATACTGGTTTATTTTGTACTCCGTTTCGGTGGAGATTCTGACAAGGACGCAGATGCCGCTGTTGATTCCAAGGATGACACGCCCGGAATTTTGACACTCCTGAAAACCGTTCCAGTCATAAGCTATTACATGATCAGTGTGGCAATCGGAGCTATCAACATTGGATTTATCCAAGCTTTACTAGAAGGACACCTTCAGCAAGTAATCGTTTTACAGATTATGTACTCCTGTTACTAAAATAAATATCAGAAGGCAAAAACTAATATTAATTCTTCCTTCAAATTTTATTTTGCAGTTTAATTTCAAACCCATAATTGTTGGTTTGGTTTTTCTCCTTTACGGAGTTTCAAACGCTGCGACTGCTCCGATATTTTCTCGTCTGTGTGGAAAACTCCAAACTCCACAACTAGTTCCATTGGCTGGAACGATTCTTCAGGTCATAGGGTACATTTTGGTTGGGCCAGCGCCATTTTTACCTGTGAAGCCGTAAGTATTTTATCACTACGCTTTGTTTTTATTTCCATACAGTTCAGTAAGAATTAATAGACAAATTATTTATTTAACAAATCCGGATTCTCCGACCAAAGTTCTTCTAACTCACTCTTTAGAAAATTGTAAATATTTTTGTGAGACTTGAATATTAAGCATTTATTTTCTCTTGTATTTCTAGCTCAGTCGGACTAACTTTAGTTGGCCTGGTTCTGATGGGATTAGCGATTTCCTGTGTTTTATCATCTGGATTCATCTTGTCCATGAAAGCAGCTGAGTGAGTAACCACGTGATTTATAAGCATAGAATTTAAGTGCTCTCTGGTAGGACTCTTTCCTATTATACCAAATAATTCACTTTATCTTTAATCCGTGTCCAGGAACGTAGGATACTCAAATGCCGCAAAAATATCTGCACAAATATCTGGAATTTGGCTGGCCAGTATTTCATTTGGTGCATTTGTGGGGCCAATCTTAGGCGGAGTACTTTTCGATGCTTTCGATTTTCCGACCGCGACACTTTACATGATTGATTTGGACTCCTTACAGGTATAGTACCTACTTAAGTTATAAACATGTGACGCAACATCTTAATTTTAATTCATGACTTGACATTGTTTTCTGCCACTCCAGACTGTCTCCATGCTGATTTTCATTCTGTGGAAGGGGCCGGCGGTTAACAGAAAACGAACTTTGACAAAAACAACCGAGGAAGGATCCCAGTCAAAATTGGAAGAAACGAAGTGTTAATCTCTGTGATTCTATTTTTCAATTAAACGACGCAACCAAACAAATGTATTAAATGGTTTTTATATAATTTTATGGCCCTTTCAAAGGTTTTCACATGAATACGTCCGTGTTCTCTAATAATTTAATGATAGAGATGTAAATGTAATGGACGGATCACTGTAAAATTGGGTGATCGATTTTAGCATAAGACTGAAATAATGATGACATCGTATTTTGCTGCTGATAATTTGCAAAAAATGTGTTCAATTTAAGACTGCATCGAATATATAAATAAATATTTTGTACTATTTTGCATTAAATCATTAGAATTATTTCTGATTATGAATTCTACAACCTAAAGTAGACAGAATCAGCTCTCTGAACCTGTTGCGACGTATAATAGCGGATTTGGGGCTTAATGTTCCAGTATGCGAGGGTTCGATCCCTGTGACAAACATCGTTTATAGTCACTATTTAAAGTTTATATTCGACATCGGTTATTCGCTCAAACCAGCTGTATTCATTTGACTAGGTCAATTGGAGTTTCCTTTAATTGGAGGATAAAACAATTAAGGTTTGCCCGGCAGTGGAATTTCTTGATACAATTTATTGGTAACATTTGTGTTTGCAATTCTAACTAACATGAAATTAGAACATGACATTTTCTTCGACATACATATTTTATATGTCAATCATCAGACATTACTACAATAATGTTCACAATCCTTCAGTGACGCGAAATTGTTAGCATTCGCACCACACCCACCGTATTTATATTCTTTGCACGACTTTGATTTCTTATCATAAAAGTATGCCGGAAATGCCGCACGGCATCTCCCAGACTTTCCACTTTTCAAACTGCAAGCCGCTGGATAAGTTTTGGCTCTTTTCTCGGGTTCATCCTTGTAACTTCCGCAGGTTTCTTCGCAGTCCGTTTGGCTTGCAAAATTATTTTCCGTTTGACCACATCCACCAAATCCTTCATAAACTTCACATTTTTCATCTTCCGAATTGAATGTCCAACGATCTTCATCTGTCCGGCAATACGTTTTACCCTTTACAGTTGGTGACTCACAAATCTCAACTGAAAAAGCCCAAAACCAATTGAAATATTGAAGAAGACATTAATTAAAAAAAATTAAGGGGAAAATGAAAGTAATTGATCAGCGATTACGAATTACATACCGGTTTTTGATGACGCCTTGACTGAACCTGTATACAACGTTATCAGTATTAACAGACATGTTGGACGATGAATTATGGCCATGATTCCAAACTATTCAGAAATTTGTTCTTGAAAGGAGTTGAATTCAGTAAAGATTTTACGGAGAATCACACTACATATACTAGTACTGCCACTGCCATCACTATCTTTGTGGTTTTGACGTTCTCGGACAATTGAGTGGTAATTGGAAACTGAAGTGTGAACAAGGGCAACATAATTCAACTCAATTCGTGGTTGTAATAAACCTGATTCAAATCCGTATTCCATCATTGACCTAATTAAAAGAGTTATTAAGGACAATTTGATACATCTCATAATCCATTCTAACCAAGGAATTTAACCTTGGTTAGAACCAACCGTACTCTTTTCAGTAGTAGGTACAGTACTCCTAGAAAATGTTGAACTACTTTTGTACTCTTTTTCAAAAGTTGTACTCCTTTGTACTACTTTTTCAGAAATCCCAGAAATATTTGTATATTTTGTATTAGAATCTCAAATGTCAGTCACTTCTGATTTAACTCATTTAAAGTGAACTTTACATGCTAATAATTTTACAAAAACTCTGCATCCGGTGTGGTTGCCCATTTAGTTGGGGAATTGTTGTGTTCATGAAGTGTTATTGTATATTTGTCTTGAAAAAACCTGGGTTAAAATAAATAAAAATGTCACGGACGTAATACATATGTCTATTAAGTTTTAGCAAAACAGACTCCAATGAAAATTCTTAGCTTTGCTTACATTTCGTTTGGTCTCAACTTTAAATTCCACCGAGCTGAATGTCTGAGCTTCCTTTGATTATTTACTCAGATAAACAAACCCATTATTACAACCATTACCCAATATTGCAATATTTTCCATTTCATAGTTCTGTCTTCTCTTTTATATCGTGTATTTTTCATAATTTCTCCGGTCGAGTTAGTTTCGTTGGACTATTCCGTCGTCCGTATGTCGATAATTTACTCCTGGACCTGCGATTATTAAACGCAAATAATAATTGTTATGCCGTATTTTCTTCCGCAAATAAATCGAGCTATAGAGGAGTCGCAAAATAATTTCGTTGCCGAAAAGTCGATGTGTGACAACATTGAAGGACTTAATTTCTGAATCTTTTACCACACTACGTTCCTAATTTCACATGAAAAGTACTTAGTTTTGTTGTGAGTATATATTGTTTGACGGGGATAAAATTAAATACGTATACATTATATCAATAAGATTATAGGGCAAAGAGAACCGTTCAGAGATCTGACTGGCAGAAAGTCTTTGTAAAAGCACAATTTCTCTGCCGGACAAGAACAGTCCAATCCTACTTCTTTTTCTAAATCTGAAGTTTAGTTAAAATTATTCAGAAATGGTTGACCAAGTATTGAACGCGTATAAAAATTATTTTGACGCAATTTGCAAGATGGCAATATTTGTCTCTGCCGTAATATACACATACCTTGGTGATTTTACAAAGGACGTACAAACAAGTACTTAATGTCTACAAAACATTCATTGACGGAATGCGCACGATGGGCACATTCCCCTGGAACCTGGACATTAAAAATATTCGGCTGATCAAGAGCAATGGATTACCACTCAAATTTTTCAATTTCAACTGCATTTACGTGGCGGCGATGTCGTTGAGAGCAGTACTACTCTTGGGACATACACTCATTTCGAATGAGGATTTGGGAAGTGTTCGGGCAGAATTGTTACTGCGAGTACTATATTTGCTTGGATTAGTAACAGTTGGCGGAATTCTCTTCACTCACAAAATGTACGGAGACAAGATTTCCTTACTTGTTTCATCCTGGCTGAAACTGGCAACACAATTATCTCGTAAGTATTTTAGATTTAGATTTTGCTTTAAGTAAGTGTTAACAGGTAAAGATTACAATCACTCGATTATTCGAGGTACTTCAAAACTTAGTTCTGTTGAAAGTATGGACGAGAGTCCAAATTTTTTTTGGGAAATTATTGAAAATGCATTTGTAACTAAATGCGAAGATTTAATGCTCTTTGAACGAAAAAAATATAAGAAATGTAAAATGAAATCGGATTTTAATTAACCTCCGAAAAGGGACAAACTTATGGCAACAACTAGGGTAAGGTTAGCTAATACGCCCCATTTTGGAGGTAAGGGGGAGAGGTAATTAGCCGCATCCCCCATTTATGGGTGTGATTTGATGATACCATGCTCTTGCAGTTGGGGCGAATTGGCATCTTTACCTTGGCCCACCATGTTGTATTTTTACGCGTAATTTGATATAGTGGTTTATGTTGTAATGGCAAAAAATAAGGATCTTGGAGAATTTATGCGCTTGAGTATTGGGCTTATCGGCAGGAAATACCTAGCAAAGACTAGGCGTACATAAGGGACTGGGTTGGGGAATTGTTGAAAAGTAGAAATGGCCTGAGGCCTCACACATTCTCAGGTGTTTTTCTGGAACGGATGCGTTACTGGTTTGAACCAGATTTTTCATTCATTCTGGAAAGGTTGATACTGGACAACATTCACTTTGACCAGTCACTCCTTACTTAGCTTCAGACCTGGACTCATCCAATGAGTCCAGGATTTTGACTCCGAGCTACGTCTTCAAAGCTGAATCAGCTTTTCGTTCTCTCTCTCTCGAGTAAATAAAAATAACGTGTGTAAACTAAAACTAAAAACTTACCATCTCACCTGTGCCTTTGGAAACGTCTTGGTTTGGTCCGTTTTGGTGGAAAAACTTGGATCCTCCGCATAAATATACAGGAGCGGTTGTGAAGTTTCCAGTTTCCTTCTACCCGGGTATTTTCTTCAGCTGATCTCTCGTAGGCTCCAACAAGGAACATCGTAAGGTTTTATTTAAAACGTCCCTGACCCTTACACTTTAATTATAAAGCAAATCCAAGGAAGCAAGAGTGACTTCGTTGCAGCCGAGCCTGACAAGGGACGGCGCGCTTACCAGTCACTTTGGAATCTGGCAATTTGTTTCCCCAAATTTTGGAAGAAAGTTGGGAAAATTGAAATAGGCGTAGGGGTGTTTTGAGAAAGATCCAGGATCAAATTAGTACAAACGGAAGGGGTGATTTGGGATTTTTACTGGAATCCCCATACGGGTCACGTCCATTTTACTCTAGGAAGTTATACATTGCTTTAGCCATTCCTAATTTAGTATGTCCTTCTGACTATAATTGATTGTGGTGATTTGGGATTATTTCTGGGATACGTACACGGGTCATGTCCATTTTTCTCTTCAGCGTCTTACATTACCCCAAGCCGCAAATCTAATTGAGGAATAACGCTTTCAAATCAGTACTACTCGAGATTTAATTGCCTAGGTCGGGCGAAGCCCCTGCCCAAATTTTCATTGGTGGTTGCACATTACCCCGTACATTCTCAAACCCACTTGGCGTTCATAAGTTGTCATCAATGCTAATTCATTGTGTTGTCTAACTCATCTTGGCATTATTTGGGGCGACTCGCTCCAGCATCCATTAAGAGAGCTAACTAGAAATCCCAAGTGTACATTGATTCACGTGCGGGCACTTGATGGTAAAATATTCATTAGGGTTAACTGAGACACTAGCTAGCTTAACACACTGGCCTAGGTATCGTAGTCGAATTAGTTGCCAGCCGTATCGAACCTGATGTACAGGTTAACTCAGATTAGCATTACGCTATTGGAGTTTACTTGTATGTAAGTAAGAAGATTTCTCTGGTTCCTGGAATTAATTCATTTGAGCCATAGCATTATTACACAAATTAGTCTTTTCCATATTCCAGTGGGTAATACCAGAAAACGTTTCTTACAATGTCCGTCCAAAAACAATAGGCACCTCTGACGTCACCGACAAATCGACGCTCATATTGTTGTCATGCGAATTTGGTAAGAAATTGTAGATAGGGTGTTGTATTTTACAGTTGTTTGGTTGGTGGTCACTCGATGGGTTGGATTGTATAATTTTTGCAACACCCCAAGTTCAACCAACAGAAATGTCAACGACAACAACTTGTTATTTTTGTGACGTCAGAGGTGCCTATTGTTTTTGGATGGACACTAAACTATTTTAAATTTAAAGATCAGGTAAAGTGCAAGGACGAGGTGAAGATCCGGAGGTACCAGTTCCGATTCATAGCTCTTGCATGGTGGGGCAGTCTGATTCGGTTCATTGCTCTCAATGTTGGATTCCCACGATTTCCACCATTAATTTATTCAGTGGTTCCACCATTGCGTTCAACATCTTTCCATGGCGATTGCGGAAACACTTTTTCATCATGGGAAACTCCTGCGCGTGCCCTAGTTATATTTCTGGAAATATACATGGTACCCTTGGCTTGGGCATACGTTGGGTCATTGGAATTAATGATTGGGATGATATCCACACACTTATGCATTTACTTGAAAATATTCTCCAGAAGAAGATTCTGGGAGAAAAGAAGCGATGCAGTTCGATTGTACAGGTCGCTCCACCTGTTCATGGGTCAAATGAATAATGCATTCTCAAATGGACTGGTATTGCATATGGCGGCAGTATCTTCCTGTATTCTCCTGGGAGTCTTCGGTACAATTAATAATTTTGGTTTCATTGTTCAGAGTATATTCTTAATACCAAATGTTATTGCTATCACCCGAATGTTGTATCTACTCAATCCACTTGCTGGAATCCCAACAAAATCAGAATCTCTTAAGCAAAACATTCGAAATACACCTGATCTGATTAATTCTGCTGAGACCAAAAGAAGATAGAGGTCAGGGAAATTATTTCTATGGGGAATATGTGTCTGACATCTGGGGGGATTTACAAAATTGATTACAATTGTTTGTATCACTATATCGCTTTCCTCTGCTCGTACATCATCGTTATCATTCAACTAGACACCTGACGGAAATTCACGGAACTGGAATGGAATACGGATTACAAGCGTAGTTCGATTAGCGGCGACATATTTGCCGAGTAGTGTTAATGTTTTCCCACGTATTGTTTAATCGGCTTAAGAAGTCAAAATAATATATTTTGGAGCATCCTTCATTGTCAATAAATTTAAGCGTACGCACTAAATCTAAAATCTAAAGCCGTCGACCGTCCGGTTGTATTAAATACAGCGTTGTGTCAATTAAAAACATATGTGGGAAAAATGTTACCCTCCGTCTAATTATGTAAGAAGTTTTAGGAAAAGTAGTTTGTTAGAATTTATTTTACCGTTGTGAACAGATGACAGATGCTCAGAGCCGAAGCTAGGATTTTGGCGCCCTTGGGCACATGAAGAAAAATCGCCCCTTATAAAAATTTATTTCGAATA
>JAQFYE010005211.1:0-12234 GCA_034694305.1 Protaphorura glebata | reverse complement strand
GGTAGTGTGAATGGTGTCAAGTTTAACTCATATAAAGACAAAAAAAAATTAGACCCGAAATATAAATTCAAAAGTAAGGACAAATTTGCTAAAAAGTATTTGATGTGGCTTGCTTTAGACGAAAAAAGAGTTATTTCAAAACCGTTAATTTTGACAAAAAATTTAAACTCGGAGATATACCTGAGGTACTGTATCAAGAAGAGGTTGATTTCCTTCATTGAAAAAAAAATATTTTTTTTGGCCGGATATATGGTAACATTCCATTACGCAAAAAATGTTGCGACATTCCTGTCTGAGAAAATAGTGGCTTTTGTGAAAAAAAAGTAGACATTGCCCCAAATGCGCCTCAAGCCCGTCCGATTGAGAAGTTCTGGGCTTTAGTTAAACGCAAATACTCTAAGGTTTAAAAACACGAAAAACATTGAAATCATTCAAGAGGGTCATTACGCGATTAATCAGAGAAGTAGCCGCGGAGAGTGGAATTGAGCTAATGCGAAGGGTAAGACAAAAAATTCTGGCCAGATGAAGGCAAGGTGTTTTCGCACCACTCAAAGGATGAATTTACTAGGTAATTGGTTCCTCTATTCAATAAAAATCATAACAGGCCATAGGTAAGGAACACGTCGTTCTAAAATAAATTAACTAAGTGTAACAATCCTTTGCGAACACTCTTTATGTAATCTTCAAACGATTAAGAGAACAAATTGTGGAGGAATATTGTAGTACCGGTCAAGGGGTTCCTCTATCCACTACTCACTCCGACCGACAAACCGCAAGATACGGTGAGATATACATTTTAGAGACAAGTTTATTCATGACTAGTGATTTATTCGTATTGTCAATCCAACATTACTGAATGTAACGTAAAACTGCGATACTATCTCTGAGCTACTTTCTCTGCTTTCACCAGAATTGATTTCTCTGACGAGAAGTTTTGACAATTATGAGGGGGTCGACGTGAATTATAGGGTTATTATAGTCTAACTGGTGATATCGCCGCAATACTTCAGTCAAAAGGATAAACTCATACCGGCTCCTTCTTCAGAATGTAGACAATGAATTCCGCCGTTCTCTCCAACCTCACGCCTAACTCCAAAGGTAGCAGCGATAGAATCAAAATCTGACGAACGTTCTTCGGTGGGATGTCCAGTTTTGGGTGCTGAAAGAAAAGTTATTAATAATTGCATTTTCGAAATATTTTCATTGTACATCGGACCCCAATTTTCTTATTTTAAATAATACCGAAAACTGATGTAAAGAAAAAGAATAAAACTTTTGAATATCACTTTTAGTACGTTTTCATTTTATCAACATTTAAAACTCAAAATAATTCTAATCTCACCAAACAAAACTCACTTGATCTGACGTAAAATTTTGTGCAGAACTTATATCTCAATAATAGTGGTTAAAAATTAGGCCAGTTTGGGAAAGAAAAAGTTCTGGATCTGAATCAGCCTGTATTTTTTTAATATAAATTATTGCTATAAATGTTATAAAACACAACCCTAATTATATGTCTGTACATAGTACATACTGCATTTTACACAATTCTTTCATTAACAGAACACCAGCGAACTCACATAACTCCCAAACATTCCATTCTCTACGTCCCAAACGTATCCAGTCACACCGGAATCATCTTCCAATGCTTTGTGATCCATCATTCGTTTCATTCTATCAGCTTCACGCTCACTCTCAGTCATCGGTGCTCTAGGATATGATTTGACCATACGGAATAATAATAGGAATGTAATGATGCTACCAAATTGAAACTCTTTTGTCCTTAGACTACACTTTCTCAGCATTTTGAAAAATATTATAAGAAAATTCAAGTTAAAAATTTAAACGTTGCGTTGAGACAAGCTTTGAAAGCAGCAATGGATTGGATGTGCACTGTGACTGTGTCCACTTGTCTCGGGTACTACGCATTAGAATCGAATTTTGTTAGTCAACAACGAAATATTTACAAAATATTTACGAAGAATTTGGTCTGCTTAACTTGTTTACTAATGAAACCACGAAAATGTTACTACATGACGTTTGTATTATGTGCCATGGAGGACGATCACGACAATTAACTAACAGAATTTAGAATGGCAGTCCGCCAAGATGATTGTAATTTGATTTTAAAACACTAAGCCTCATTAAACCAAATTTATATTCATAGGTATTTATATCGGCCTAGCCAACTGGGCTGTTTTTGGACACCCATATGTCTTTAATTGGAAAAATATTCGTTCTTTCTCAATGTCATTTGATGTCACGATAAGAGGAACGAACATGGCTTTATCCATGAGCAGTGCTCATAATTTAGAAATACATTTTCAGATGTGCCCGTGAAAATTATCCTGTTTCTTACGTTGTAGTCAAATGTACAAATATCATCTACATTAACAAGCCTGATGAATAATTTTATGAATAGTTCATATACAGAAGCGTTCATACATTTCTTCTCGAATTGGAACAATATATTTCGTATCTTTGATAATTTGTGGAACTCGAATGATATTTGGGGGGTATTTTAATATTTTGATCAGTCACTCCTGTAAACTCGGTCAGAATAGAATAATCCCGAAAGAGACTCACTATGATAACAGAAAAAGAGTTTAACTTATTTAATTTCTACGCCAAACTGTGTTGCGAATTATGGGTAGTTCCGCGGGATTGGACTCCCTCAAAATCTGGTGGAATCATGGTAGTAACAAAATCCAAATTCAAAATTGCGGTTGTGGTCATCCGCACTATTATTCTCGATACTTTACACGAGTTTCTTGGTCTTAAAAATAAAGGAAGAAATCAATAAGGAAGTTTCAGTGGATTGGATGGGGTATTTCATGGCACTTGTGATTAATCTGGTTTTTGCAATCTACGGAGTCTCCTCTCTTCTGTACAAAGAACAAATGGCATGGCTAGTTAATCAGTTATTCACATTTAATTTTAACACAGGTAAGATTATCTGACTGTCCTAATTTGAACTGTTACACACTACATAGTTATAATGTGAAATTCAAATGCATTTTTATGATTCGAACAGGATTAATCCGACGATACTTTCAATGTTTGCTAACGGTCAACTAATTGTCGTATTGTTGGTCAGAGACTGCTCAAATACATACAACCTATATTCGGCTATAAACCCGGTCTGGAGAACTCTCGGGTTACGAGTCATTTACGTCGGTCTAGAGAGCTCGATCTATGTATTTGTCCCTAGTCCCGAATCATGTTTTCTTCATGCTAATCATCGTCATGTATTTCATCATCACTATTTCTTGGCTAAAAAAGTGCTGGTAAGTGCCGTAGACTTTTAATCACTACCGTTTCTATTTCTAAATTTAGTGAGAATTTTCAAAGCTTTAATTTCAGTGCGGACATCTCATTACCAATGCCTACTGTCCAAAGCCGATCTTCTGGTAATAGACTTACCAGAAACCGCACTGTCAAAATCTACAGAGCCCTTTACATCTTAAATCAAGTCTACAACTCCGCAATTGGACAATCAATCATTCCAGCATTGAAGGTCACTATAGTTGGCTTCTGTATGGTCCTGTGTGCAGGTTTTATACGATTGAAAGAAAATGTGTACCATGTGGATTTGACAGGACTGACTATTTCTTGCCTTGGAAGCATTGCCTCTTACGTACAACTTGTATTGGCCACAAAAGTTATGGCGACACTTTACGAGTTATCCACTGAAATCTGTAAACGTCTTGTGTCACAGTCAGGGTGTATTATTATGCCATTTCAGAAATGTAGAAATTGTCGGAAATATAGATATTTACAACCAATCAAGGGTGAAATTGGTAAATATTACTTTGTTGAAAACGAAACGTGTACCGTCTTTGTGAATTTTCTCGTTAATAACATTGTATTTATGTTTTTGACATTTTAAGGTTAGTAGTATAGTAACAGAAATTATGACATAACGTCTGAATGATGAGGAATGATGACGAATGATCGAGTTACCATAAATGGTGAAACCGCCGTACGATTCAGTGTCGAATACTTTAAATGTAGTTCTACGTACAAAAAGATATCGATCTAAACGTTTGCAGCCAATTTCGTAAGTTAACACCTAAAATAGTTCCGTCGTGAGTGAAGCCGTCGAGGTGGTCTGTACAAGTGGAAATATGAAATCCCTTGAAATATTTATCAAATGTATTTTCCAATAAATGAAGAAGTCCATTTTCTTAAAATATCTACTCGGGACGCGGAAGGGTTAAAAAATCCGCCCTTCAATCATTTATTCTACATTTATAAGGTGCTACTGCGTCTTAAAATTTGTAAGATAGCACGAATAGTTTAAACATTATTTAGAGTCCAGTCCGAGAAAGCCAAAAAAATTGCAATCAGAGAGAATGGGAGAAATGCGCTATTTTTCTTTAGTAAACCGATCGAGTCGCCATAAAACATAAACCACAGTACCATCCAATGTTGAATTGTTCGAAATTAATTTTCGATGCAAATGTTATACACAATTTATGCAAAGGTTAAATAAACAATTATGTCATCTAGGGACGGTAGTAATAACCGTCCCTAATATCACCCAAGTATTTTCGCATAAGCCACGATGTCTATTTTCTAGTTTTATTTTCAGTAAGGGTTAAAAAAAACTCCTATACGCTGTACTGATATTACGTTTTAGAACTTGTCGCCACCCCCGTTCGTGGCGAGATTGGAATAAAATCATGCATAATTATAGTTTGCTTGATGCTTTGATGGTAGTATTTCTACACTACCATCTTCTGGCTAAGAAAATGCCGGTAAGTAATTAAGGAACTTCTCTGCAATGGTATTTTTTTTTGGCTTAAAGGCAGCTCAAATCGGACGGCAAAGTCCAATAATGTGTATCTTGAATGTAAGACAAATATGTGTAAACATTTAGGGTGGACGCTAGGAACATTAATTTTCGCTGATAGTACAGCAATCCTTCCGTTCAAGAAATTATTATGATTATGAAAATGTTAGCAGAATCCATGCGAAAGTCTCGAAAAAAGTACTGTGCGGAAATGTCTCTATTTATTGCTTACGCGAAACTCTTTTTCGACACCTTGCAATGAATCGTTCTGAAACCAAGAAAACCTTCATTTCAGTTAGGGAAGGTAAATGTTAAGAATAACTGGCCAAAATATTCCACCTTCTGTCAATCAAGCATTTACGGTAAACCAAATTGTAAAAATCTACAGCGCTCTGTCCATTTTGAATCACGTGTACAACTCTTCCATAGGACAATGTTATTGATAGTTATACGAAAATCCAAATCGTTTGTGACCTATTCCTATTCTTTACAGTTCAATTTTAGAACCTTTTTTCTGCAAAAATTTGTTCTCTGTGAAATTCATTTGACATATGAATTTTGGTGTGAACGAACACTTAACGCTACTACACAGTTCATATCGTCAATCTGTTTATGACACATTTGCAAAATTCGTCGGTCTAATCATATTTGCTTTCCAAGTGTTATTTACCAGCAATAATGTCGTATAATTGGTTCTCTGTGAAATTCATTCGACACATAAATTTTGGTGTGAACGAACACTTAACGCTACTACTGAGTTCATATCGTCAATCTGTTTATGTCACATTTGCAAAATTCGTCTGTCCAATCATATTTGCAAAATTCTTCTGTCTAATCATATTTGCAAAATTTGTCTGTCTAATCATATTTGCTTTCCAAGTGTTATTTACCAAATAATATCGAATAATTGGTAAGAAAAATTAAGTTTCAGAACTATTTTCTACGATTTTTTTAATGTTGGCGTATTTCTGAAATTTGGAGTCTGTTTGAAAAACGTGGCAGATGGGAAATAATTAGAAATATTTCGATACGTAGATACATAGATAGATACAATGTTTTATTCAATTTTCAAACCGGTTTCACCGAAGTGTTCTTTAAACCGCGGCCACGGGGACAGTCCACACACTACTACAACATAGACAAAATAATAAAATTAATTGATTTATAAAACAGTACATTTACACTTTTCGAAATAACAATACCGAATCGTAAGCCGACAGAATTGTAGACAATTAATATCTAACACAGGATTACAAGAAAATATTACTTCTCACGTGTTTTGTCGAAAAACCGTTCAGAAATATTTTCTTTAATGGTCTGTTCTTGCCGACTTTTTACTGAAGGGCTCGTCAGCCCCCCGATCGAACTATCTGATTGTGATTGTAAAGCACAATCCTCAGTGAGATTCTCTACAAAATGTATATCTCTACTTTTCTATTTGATCAGGCATATGGGGATGGCGTCAGAGTAAAAGTCGAACTTACGAAGTACAAAGTCCTTGCTTTAATTAAATCGAAAGAGTGAAATGAACTTGATACTATCGAAAGAGTGAAATGAACTTGATACTAATATCCAGGTGTTAGCTGCTTTCATCTTTTATGTGGATTTTGCCCAAACTTCTTTTCTGAAAAACCTTTGCCCCAAACCTTCAAAATTGTCATAGCTCACGCAACACTCAAAACAAAATTTTTAAAAAATGTTAGAAATTCTTTTAACTTCACATATTTGAACGTATTTTCGCCCAGAAATAAATACTTTGTGATTAATATTAATTGAAATTATTTTTTGGACTGAAATGCCATCAAATTAGCAAATTCTAGAGGTTTTAACGTCTTGCAATTTATTATTCTAAACATTGCAACCATTTTCTGGAAAGATAAAGATTTGATTTTTGAATTTTTTTTGGATCTCAAAAATAATTTTTTGTGGTAACTTCCATGGTATATCCCATGCTAACATCTTGAGAACAAAGACTCCCCTCTTTGCACTAAAAAAAACATTTTTTTAAAAATCCAGTTTTGAGTGTTGGAGCTATGACAATTTTGAGGGTTTGGGGCAGAGGTCTTTCAGAGAAAAGAGTTTGGGCCCTAAACCTGAAAGCGTATAACCTAAATATTGAATAAATATCTGACCAATACTTGAAATTTCTTTCCAGATACTCGATTCGTAATCGTAATCGCGGAGCTTCTTAAAATGTAAATTTTTCCCCTCCGATCACGGCAATTTTATTCAAAACACGTAATTGTAGCGAAACAGAGAGAAGGAATTTAATAAAAAAACCAATAAATTATTTCTTCCCACGCTCCTCGGGTTCAAACATGTGCATCGTACACAACATGTTATCATTCACGAACATAATGGCCGCCGTGTTCATTTCTCCACCGTAGTTTGGAGCTGAGAAGACGGTGACAAGTTTCCTTTGAGCAAAGAATTCATATCCATTCTCAACGACTTGATGACCACGACAAAATAAATCCAAATGATGAGTCTGTAAAAATTCGGCCACTACATCCGCACCAAACAACCAACTGACTCTTCGTTCCGTATTCGGTGCCCAAGTCTTGGTGTCTGGGTCAGGATCAGCCCAAAGTAAATCACAAAGAAGACCTTTGCGTGGGACATCAATTGGACGAGGAATGTCTCTGATTTGATTCAACTGTTTCAGTTCAGGGCTCATTCCCCCATGACAACAAAATATTTTGTCTCCGACGATCCCGGCCACTGGGAGACAATTAAAACAGCCGTTAAATGTTTTCCAAAGTTTAGTATCGTATCGTCGTTTACATTCATGATAAAATCCATAATGATGATTTGTGGCTTCGGACTCATGATTCCCACGAAGAAGGAAAAAATTCTCAGGGTACTTGATTTTGTAAGCTAGGAGTAGAGACATGACCTCAATGGATTGGTCACCTCGATCTACATAGTCACCCATGAACATGTAATTCGTATTAGGAGGGTAGCCAGCATACTCGAAGATCCGTAAGAGATCGTAGTATTGTCCATGGATGTCACCGCAGATGACGAGGGGAACTCCGATCCGAATCAGCATTGGTTGGGACATGAGAACGTCAACGGCTTGTTGGCAAACCGTCGTGATTTCCGAGTGTAGAAGTTTGATCTTTTTCCCTGGCTTTCCTTTCGCACCTCCACGGAGTTTCGTGACAACGTCGTCGAGGTCGAATTCCGCCATTTTAAGTTTGACGTCGAGTTTTTAAGCCATAACAGTCAAATTTTGAATTTCGAATTCAACGAAATTTTGAATTTGACACTTTTGAGGTTTGACATTTTTAATTGTCATAGTGAAAGTATTGCCATCTCCGATGTTACATTCAGGTATCCTTAGGGACGCACTCAAGGCTTAAGTTTCTGCTTATCTATGAAATGAGGAACGTGAAATTATCAAGAAAATTGTGTTACGAAATTACACCCTGAATTTACTAGACTCGACATTCCAGCAACAAAGGTCGCCATTGTCATTGTTTCTATGGTCCTGTGCGTAAACGAAAGTGTGGATCATCTGGACGTGACCGGATTGTCACTCTCATTTATGGGAAGTATTGCCATGTGTACATCTTGTGTTGGCAATTAAAGTTATCGCGACTAAGTACGAAGGCCCTGAGTTCACGGTCACGGTCAACAATACAAATGCCATCTCGGAAATCCAGAAGACGTCAACGAAGATTTACATACTTACAACCAATACATAAAAGGCAAAATTGGTGAATTTTATTTTATTGGCAAACAATCTTGTACGGTTTTCATTGATCTCCTTATTATCAATGTTGTGTTTATGTTTTTGACTTTCTAAGACAAATAGTCAACAGAAATCGTATTATGATATTGAATTATTGCGCAGTACATTAAAAAATGCACGGATTAATTTATTCACCGGTAAGGCGTGTTCAAGACATATCTGGCGTTTTCTACCCAAGGGATTATTGTATGGTTTAGGAGCTGCCACTACTACGTCCAGAGATTGAAACTGGCCCGATTCCAGTGGTATCACATTAAAAATTAATTCTTCACGACACTCTTTGTAGTAAGAGAAAATGGTGAAAAACCGCATTAAGGGAACCACGAATAATTGTGCGTCCAGAATAATTCGAACCTCCGTACAGCGAAATCATAAGGGGTTCTTCTGTAAGAAGACTTCAAAATTTTTATTCATGAATAACAGTCTGCCACGATATATTCACGAATTCACGAAGCGAAAGATTACCAAGAAGACATAATATACGAACATTCATTTTTAATTCGGGAATTATTGATCTAACTTATAAGCAAAAGGCCAGCTGTAGATATATCGAGAATGAAAAAGACACGTTTGGACATTCAATGCGGTGGGTATAGCAAAATTTAGTCCAATCAAGACTAGTCCAGAATGAATTTACTAGTTGATTTTGCCGTCAAGCTCTTGCTAAATTAAAACTACGGTTGGTTGGTTGCCCATATCGGACTTCTGTCTGGCATATTCCAGCGCTGATGTAACGATATGTTTCAGCTGAATGAAGCCGTCGGGGTGGTCCGTCTATGTATTAGCAAATCCCATTAAATATATTATCCAAATTTTTTCGAATTATTGAAGAAGTCCATTTTCCTAGAATATTGCAGAAGAAATACTGTCGTGTTGTTTGATAAAACTTACCACTCGTGTCGCAACCTGGATTGGAATAAAAACAATTGCCGAAAAATTATTACAATTTTTCGGCATGTTAACAGAAAAAGAACTGCATATTTTTCATTTCTTTGCCAAACTCTGTTGTAAATTATGGATAGTCCCATGGGATTGGAGTCCGTCAATTTTCGGAGGAACTATCAGAGTGACCAAATCTAAATTCAAAATGGCAGCTGTGACCGTCCGCACTATTTTCTCAATTATGTACACTTTTTTCTTGCTCGCACAACTAAGAGAAGAATTAAAGAAAGAAGTGACAATCGAATGGATGGGATACTTCATGACACTAATCGTGAATTGGTCACACTCCGTCTATGGCGTCGCATATATCATTTACACAGATCACGTGGTCTGGCTTGTGAATCAAATCTTCAGATTTTATTTCATTACCGGTAATTACTGATTCAGAGGTTGACTATGTAATAAAATTTAAATTGCAAGGTTTTGCTGTAAATTCTTCGCAAATATGCCAAGGCGTCAACGTTATGTATGCATGTTATGCATGCGCGAGTGTATCCTCTTATATCGCAAATCCGCTTCCCAAAAATATTGCAAAAATTTGTAAATAAACTCACTTAAGAGGGAATTATAATGTAGCAATGTTTACATCTGATTTGAACAGGGTCCAAGGTCCTGAATCAACGTTATCTTGAACCTCGCTGGATTGACTCCTTCATAATTTCGGGACTTCTTGCCATTTGTGCTAATTCTCAATTGATCACGCTCTTGACCGTGAGAGACTCATCCAATTCATATAACCTTTATTCTGCTATAAATATGGATTGGAAATCACCTGGCTTGAGAATAACTTATTGTGGTCTAGAAGTTCTTAACATGTTTTTCTTAGCGTTAAATCACAATTTATTCATTCTGGTGATCGCGTTGTACTTCACTGCTACCATTTTTTGGCTAAAGAAATGCAGGTAAGATTGGGTATGAACTAATGGTTCCAATTAATTAAATCGTTTTATTGAAAACAGGTCTATGTCAAATGTTCCCGAACAAGGAGGTCGTACTTCTGTTCCGGACGCGGTGAAAATCTACAGAGCCCTCTACGTATTGAATCAAGTGTACAACGATTCAATCGGATATTTTGGT
The DNA here is from genome assembly GCA_034694305.1 of Protaphorura glebata. NCBI lineage: Eukaryota > Metazoa > Arthropoda > Collembola > Poduromorpha > Onychiuridae > Protaphorura > Protaphorura glebata. The sequence goes on along the minus strand of JAQFYE010005211.1, from coordinate 1,663 downwards.
GTTCCAGCGTCAAACCTCACTATGGTTGGTATTTCCATGGTCCTGTGCATAAGTTTTATACGTTTGAGAGAAAATGTGGATCATGCAGATTTTACGGGACTGTCACTTTCATTCTGTGTAAGCATTATTATTTACGTACATCTTCTGCTGGGAGCAAGAGTTATGGTGACTGTTTACGAGTTGTCCACTGAAATCTGTAAACGTTTTGAAGCAAAGTTGAAGTCATCCACAGAAATGCCATCGCAGAGATGGAGGAGAGATCGGCGTAGATTTAGGTATTTACAACCGATTAAATGTAAAGTTAGTGATTTCTATTCTGTTAAAAAACAAACGTGCACGGTTTTCGTAGATTTTCTTATTAATAATATTGTTTTTATGTTCCTGACTTTCTAAGACAATTTAATTTACGAATGTTGGATGCTGTTTGCACAGTATGATAAGTTAGTGTACACAATGCCTTATTGTATTAATTACGTAGCGCTTGCATACGAGGTGTAATATTAATTCACATGTCCGGTTTCAAAACAGTGACCCAATAATCTTGAGAATAGAGTGTAAATAAAATTTATTGAATTCTTAAATGCAATAACAGCGAGAACTACCAGCAGCTTCAGCTTCTAACAAGTAAACCTATTCCGATGATAAAAACCAATCGACTCAAAAACCATTCGGAAAAGTCAAACCAGGTGTCCTGGCCTCCAGAATAAAGGATTTGTTGACAGATAATATTTTTCAATTTTTAGAATTTTTTTGAAAAAAATCCCAACTTTGGCATGGAAATTTTTAATGAAGACGTGGTTCCCCCTAAATCATTTTCCAAAAATTTAAGTTTTTTCGAAAAATTAAGAATTACAATTTACAAGAGTCGGCAAACAGGAGTATCCCGTGCGGAATTTATTTATAAATATGAATTAATAATGACTATACATTAGGTATTTTGTTCCCAGTTTCGAATATTCTAAGAAATATTTCTGAGAATACCAGATGTGTGGTTGACTGGACGAAGAATTTGTTCTGAACTCCGTTTTAGCTCGGTGCGATTTCAAGATAGATGTACATAGAACTACTTATATAAAAGCTCTTTCCAATTGTAAATACTTTTGAACTATTCTATTTATATTTATTTATAGGTACTTGCATTGTAGATTGAGAGTGGTTGTACTAAGTGGGAAACTAATACTACTCTTGCTTTATGCTACTGTAGTATTTGTTCCTATGATTAGAAACGGTAGTGCATTCTTCCTGCAATGAAAAAACTTTACTGGCTAATAAATTCATAGTGACGAAAATAAATTATTATTGGATGTGATGTATAATGTCATGTCATAGCATACTAAGACAGATTTTTCACAACGTAAGGCATTTCATCGTGCAATTAAAATAGCCAAATCAGAAATAATGAAAGATTTGGATAAAAATCATGTCTAATCCGTCATATTACTTCAAAATACAGAAGAAAATAAATTAATAAATAAATAAATTATTAGTATTGTACTGTAGAAGTGACAATATAAGAAATCTTCGCCAAAACGTAATTAGTTCAAATTTAATCCTAAGTTTAACTGAATTTATGCTAGATCGATGGATTTTGCATATCAAATGACAAGAGCATTGTGACAAGGTATGAAATGACAAAATCTTGAAATATAATTGGGAATGTATC